>JANHFL010000884.1:0-13197 GCA_032468155.1 Oxyrhabdium leporinum
GGGAAATATTCTGCCTTTTTAGTATATCCTAAAATATTTCATTTTTCTAGGAGAGGGGTGGGTTTTAACTTCCAACATTATGAAGGCAGCAGCCTAAATTCTGTCCAGCCACGATCACTGAAGTAGCAGCCATTGAAAGAAAAGTGCTACAGATCATTCAGAATATACTTATTCTAACCTTATAAGATTGGATAGCTGTTACTTTCAGGAAATTCTTCCCAATATCTAACCTTGACTTCTTTGTGGTTTCAACTCATTGCTTCTTGTTTTGCCCACAGTAACAATAACAGAGAATATGGTTCTTGTTTTGCCCACAGTAACAGAGAACAAGACAACCAGTTCAATCTAGTGGTTAAGTCACCAGGCTAGAAAGTGGGAGACTGTGAGTTCAAGTCCTGCCTTAGTCATGAAAGCCACTGGGTGATCTTGGGCTGATTACTCTCTCTCAGCCAAACTCACCTCACAGGGCTGCTGTTGTGGGGAAAATAGGAGGAGGAAAGTGTGTTAGGTATGTTCACTGCTTGTAAAATAATAGAGACAGGATACAAATAAATATATAAAACTCTACTATATGGTAACTCTTTAGGTAAATGAACACTGCTATCATACCTCCTCTTAGCGTTCTTATCTATAGACTAAATATACTGGATTTTCTTTCCTCTCAGAGGTTAGTTTCTTTTTACCATCTTGATAGCCCTGCTTTGACCTTGATGAAGTTGTTAACGTCCTTTTTAAAAACACAATGCTCAAAACTATTCATGGCTTTTCAACAAAGCTTGGCAAAGTAGTGGATGACAACTTTTCATGATCAGGAATCCATGCTTCTGTTAATACTTCATGAAATAGGAGTTGCCTTTTTAAGTAACTGCATTATATGACTGGCTCATATTGTAAGCTGTTAGAACACCCAACTGTTTTTCACACACATTACTGTCCAGTCAGCTTCTCCTATTCTCTACATTTGTTTAGTATTTTTTTCTCCCCAGAGACAAAACTTTATATTTCTCCCTATTAAATTTCATCCTGTTCATTTCAGTCTGGTATTTAGGTGTATCTAGATCTTTTTTCAACTTCTAAAGTGATATTTTAGAAGTTCTTATCCAAAGAGATATTAGTTCCTCTGAAAGTAATTATTATTATTAGGCATCTGCATCCTAATGGGAAAGAACAACTTTTAATTCATATATTTTGTAAAATGTTTCCAGAAAATATTTTCTTGCTTGTTTGGGGTGAAGAGTGTTCTAGTGACATATGTTCCAACTTCTGTGAACTGGGTTAAAAACAATAACATACAAAGAAATAGTTCAGTTAATATCCAGAACTGAAATCTGCCAAGCCTTAGTTTTTGATTGAAGTATTGAACTGTAATGTTTTTAAAATTGCTTCCTTTAAAACTTTGAAGCTAACGTTTTTTAAAAATTAATGCTGAGAATATCATATCCCAAAGGATAACTACCAATTCTAATAGTTCTATTCTAATCCTGATGCTGTATAAAAATACTTTTTTTCTATTATGAAGGTAAGAAATGTATGTAAATACTTCTTAAAAACTACAGTTCAGAAACAGTTTGACCTAAAACTGCTTCACCAAAATTATTTTACCAAAAATAAAATTCAGAGGATGACATCTATGGCAGCAAAGAGCAGCAGCAGAGTAAAATGTAGAAATGTACAGATAGAAGCAAAGGATGCACCTACATGTATGTGCAGCCATGTATATAACTGTATTTAAGTACAGCTATTTTCCTATAAATACTTTGGCATCTGGAAAGAAATTTGGTAGAAGGACAAGACAATTATATTTCACAAAAAAATTGCAAGACCTATTCCAACATAATAAGACATCACTGGACTCAGCTACTGTACATTTGAATTCTCTTCCAAATAATCCCTCAGAAGTCCTCTGAAGATTGTAGTCATACTGTATGATAATTTTGAATGTGCGTATTTTTTAATGTATGAGAGTATGCAAAAATGTTGAATAAATTTGAAATATAAAACAGATAATGGTCTCAAGATGTCACAGCCAACTTTTTAATGAAATGTTAAGTTTCAGAAATACTAAGCTGAGAAAATGTAAAGTAAGAGATGAAAATATTTTCATTTCTACAAAAAAGTATTTCTAAGCCGCACTGGCAAATAATTGAAACCTACAGTTCAAACACAGATAGCATAAACCCTAATTTGTTATTGTTTAGTCTAGCCAGTTTGGTCTGGAGGCTAAGGCACTGAGTTAGGAAGCTGGACTCTGTGAGTTCTAGTCCCACTTTAGCCATGAAAGCCAGCTGGATGATTTTGGGCCAATCACTGCTAATATTGTAAAATAAGTGGATTTATAAATGGAAGACTAATTCATTTGATTTGCCTGTAAAATTTCATAAACAGGTCAGAGTACAAAATGCAAAATAGTAGCAATATCCAGAAGCACTCCTGAAGATGTTAACATGCCTTCTGCCCAATCTGTCTACCACTGTCTCCTGTCAACAGTTGAGTCCTATTTTGAGTCTATTATAGCTCAGGACACCAAAGAGAAAAATAATGAGAGATTTTTAAGAAGAGATTGAACAACCATTTGTCTGAAATGGTATAGGATTTCCTTCTTGAGGCAGGAATAAGCCATTTTGTACTCTGCCTTTTTGGACTAGAACACTTCCAAGGTCCCTTCCAACTCTGTTATTGTGTTATAATCTCTCTTCATTGTTCTTCAGTTGGAATGCTCCTCATTTATAACATTTCACTACATATGTGCTTTGATGTTTTTATTTGGAGGGCATTAAAGTAATAGATTCCCTTTTTAAATATTTTCCTTAACTTGGAGCCTTATATACGGGTTAGAGTATAATTCTCAGAAACGCCATGCACCCAATTTTTGGGAATGTAGTCTGTATATCTGGAAAGCACCAAACTGAGATGGGTTGTTGTAATTTCCTTACCAGTGGGTTACATTTTTATAATGTCATGTCTGGTTTTGGGGTTTCTTCCTCACAGAGTTTATAAAGAACATGGACCAGTCTTTATTTTAGGATGAGCAATTCAGGTTTTGCTAATATTTCTATTGTAGAATTTTGGAAAGCAAATAATCACTTCTCTCTTTATTTCTGAAGTCACGCTATACTTTTCATTTTAAAATGGGAAAAAAATAAATTTATTAACTCTCTTGACTTCATTTGACCATTGGTATCCCATATAATAGACATCTGAATTACATCATGTCTATGTCTGCTAGGGTAATAAATCAAGAAACAATTGGCTCTTAAACCAAAGAGCTCAATTTCCATTAAGATATGCTATATGTATTTAATAAAAATTGTCTTTTCCCTAAAAAAATGAATTTTCCATTAATATTGTTTAGTATAGTATTCCATATCTACCTATTTCCATCATTTTATGGCTGCCTAGAATAATTCATATAATAAATCTGCAGCTCCCTGAACAAATGGAAGAAATCTTAATTGCCCATAAAACTTAATTGTCCCATAAATAAAACTCTGATATCTATTACTCGTTGGATGTTTTCAGCCATTCAATTGCTATCTGAAATTTTATGAACTGAGGATGACCTCCCAATGTTCCCTTGTGTTTGGATGGAGAATGTTTGTCTGAAATCACCCTTACAGGGTTAATATCCTGGTAATGTAACAACTGTATGATCTGCTGGTTTTAAAAGATAATTACACATAACAAAGGTAGTAACCATATATTTTCCTAGATTAATTGACTTATGCTGAGCATTAAGATTGCAGTAGTTGTACTTTAGGAACAACAATTATTCCCAAATTGGTTTATGACAATATTTATGGCCTATAAATAATGTTTTATTATCATTGCTATTTTCTCTCATAACAATAATATTTTTTTGAAAAAGCTTCTATGTTAAAGAATCTCATCTAGAAAAATCATGTGACTGTCCTTTATGACTAAGCTTCCAAATATCTATAAGTTAGATGATCTGTTTAATAAAAATATGGTCTATTGAAAAAATGTTTATCTAAAATTTTACAAAAAGGAATAATTAGGAAGAATGTTTTATCCATAGCTCCAAAAAGACAGGGAATGGAGGTTTATTTCCTTTGTAAGTTATAAAATTGAAGCCCCTGAATGCTATCTTTGAAACCAGATAGTTGCTAAGTGAAAACTAGATCTGCAGTTCTCCCAGACCTCAGAAAGGAAGGAATATATATAACTATATTATAAGGTGGTCAAAGGCATTTCTACAGACTTTCGAGAAACTCTAAATCAGGATTAATTCTCATATAACAACAAATGGTGGAAATAATGTTCAAGCATTTCTGCCTAGCTGTAAAATAAAGCTCTCTTTTCCTCAAAATGAGCTAATTTTATTCAGGTCTGTTCATTTTTTCATTAGTTCATTTAAAAAAAAACACACCACATTAATTTTGATATTTACTAGTAGTAGGCACTGGGAAATGTTTTTATGGTCAACAATGGACTAAGATATGAACCGTTCACTCATTAAAAATTAGTTTTAACATGGCTGCCTACTCAGTTTTTCTTTTAAAATAACTGCTCTTATCCATTACCTCAGTGGAAATGGATGGATCCTTCTTTCCTTGAATAGAGGACGTTTCCTATCATAATGTACCACCACTTACAATTCCCTTTCTTCAGAACCTTCATAGTTTCCATCCTGCCAAGACCAAGTATTATTAATTTCTTATTAATGTTCTACATATACTTACAAGTGAAATCAAAGATGAGTAGAGTCTTCAATCTAGTATTCTCCAAAGGTGTTGGACTTTATCTTATATCTTAGCCATTAGAATTAACAGCATACTATTTCCTCTCAAAAACACCCCAAAGAACATAATATATTACAATTAGGAGCTAATGACCCCTTTGTTGTATGATCAAAGTGCTTCTCCAGTATCATGAAGATAACAAGTTGAATTGACAGTTGAATCACATTTTATTCATTAGCTACATGTATATCCTGTATTGTAGAGAGAAGCTCAAGGTAATGGTTCACGGTATTTCCTCCTCCTATTTTCCCCCACAACGAAATGAGGTAAGTTAGGCATAAATAAATTAACTGACCCCAAATCACTTTTCACAGCTGAAGCTGGACTAGCCATTGCATCAAACTAGCTCTGTCTTACTGCTCCTGAGAGAAGCACACTAGTTAGAGAAAATGGTAGATCACACAATACACATAATTTTTTCCCAGCATATCATCACCATTCTTGCATATTCCATCAGACTGCCTTGTTCTATCTAATAAAACTGTAGTTTCTTTGAATGAAGATATTAAATCATTTAATGTATTTGATGTTTTATATCATTGTATGGACTCCACAAGCGTTGTACTACTGGCGTGATGTGATACTCAAAAACTTTGGATAATGATATGGTGGCCTACACAAAGGGTTAGGTTTGGGACCAGCGTGTAAAACTTCCTGTCTGTAGCTGTTCTAAGGTCCACATATTCTTTGGTATATAAATGTAAAAATAAATAAAAAATAAATAAATTATCATTATATAATTCTTGTTGTTATTGTTTACTCAATTACCTGCAAAAGATGAGATGATACAGGCAGAGAATTTATTAGTCTCATCTTGGACACGGAACTGATTTTCAAAGTTCAAAGATTTTCACTTTTATTTTCAAAGAAATTGAATGGTATTTCATAAAATATAGTTCATTTCACTTACTGGTGAAACGTATTTTAATAACCCACTCTGGACATATTAAATAAATTAAATCTAGCTAAAGCCAGCACCTTGGAAGCATGGACTTATAAACCTAACCCTAAATAATTTTATTAAATGATTATTTTTGTCTTGAATTTAAATGTGTACACTGATAAAGCTTTTGCACTTTTCTTTCCCCCCCACTCCTGCTAGCCCACCCTGATATCTATTAATTCTGTGCATCTTAGTATGGAGTATTGCCTAGCAGTTTAGTTCATCTGTGGCTGCTTCCTCTAGTCATTCACACCCCTGCAGTTATGCACATATTATATCCAGACCTCTGCTGACTACTAATGAAAGGGTGCACACTTTTAACAATAGTGGAGAAGTCATTAAATGCTTCTAGATTCGGCAGAATTGGTATTTTTTAGCTGATTCACAGCAATACACCCACACACCAGAAGCTGCTATGCAGCAGTTGGCAAAGAAAAATTAGCTTCAAAGATTCTGAATTAAATAATTTTTAGAAATAGAGCATACAAAATCCCCTAGGTTTTCAATTTAGCTGTCTTCTGTTCTACCTAGGCTTTAAGAGACATTAACCTCCAGCCTTGACAAACGTTTTGTTTGTACATGCTAGGTTTCAAAATTACAAAATAGATACTAACAATTCAAATCAAACAAAGGTGAGAATACTTTTAAAATATTTGGAACCCCAAAGTTCCATACACAATATGCAGCTTCCTAGAATTGTGATCCTTTCCTTTCCTTTCTTGATCTCCTCTATTGTGCGTATGAATAAGCACAAAAATAGCTGTACTCTGCTAACTACAGCTTACAATACTTCATCTCACAAGACGCCAAGGAATACAAAAACAGCACGCTGGGTAGATGCAAAGTACAATGTGTATTATTATGACTCAATTCTCCCAGCTCCCTTTTATCCCTCAGCGAAGCATCTACTTTGGGAAGAAAGTAGAGGCACACAGCTGCCTGGGAAGATATGTCGCTTAATCCTTTGTAAGTCTGAAAAATATATGGCTAGTAAAAGGTATTCTCTTAACACTATCCAGTTGGACTAGTGTTGTAATGGAGCTATTTTGTCAGGGAGACAAAGTGCCTGGACTTAAAAATTGCATTAGCAGGGATAATAGCACCATCTACCATCCTGCTTAGCCTTCTCTATTTCTTAAACTTGGCTGCATTCCTCACAGTAGCTGGAAACAAAATAGACAGTACTTATGTCTAAATACTTACAAGTTATTCTTGCTGCAGGCATAGTTTTGTATTAAGTGGGAATAAAAGTTACTAGCAATTAAATTAAAAAAAAATACCCCCCCCCTCTTTTTTTTTGCAGTGTCTCAAATATTTTCTTATCCTAAGGAAGTGCCTCATTTTTTTTTCTTAAGAGTTTCTACCTTTTTCACGTGGTGACTTAAGAATTTCTTTCAGAATTCTCTAAGTGGTGTCTTTGATTTTATTTTGTTGACGGAAGTGTTTAAAAAAGTTAGAACTGGTATTGTTTTGTTAAAGATCTCTCCATCATTCTTCCCAGCCTGGAAAAAAAAATGTGGCAGGAATTCCCTTGAATATATTCCTTTAGATGTAACTAAAGCATGGAAGCCAGGAAGGAGACAAGACTGTTAGAAAGAAGTCTGTGTAATAAAAACCAGGACATTCACACATCCAGTTACCAACTATGAACATATGAAGGATCATATTGTCCCAAGAGGATTTCACACATATTTACTTCACTGAAATAAAATAATTTTATTGCAGTCACTAAATAGCACCAGGGTACTGAAATAAATTTTGAAACCACAACTGCTGTCATTAATTTACTATCATGGAGCTGGTAAAAAAGTGCAGGAAAGAATATACCATATTTAACAACTCTAATTAAAACAATTAAACATACACAGTTGTTGGTAGTCAGGTGGCATATGAATTTAATACATTATAAATTACTATTATTAAAATACTGGGAATTGACAGTGGTCAGTCTAAGATTAATGCATGGGAAGATTCTGCAACAGACTATAAAGAGGGGGATTTAAAAATATTTTGAAAAACACTTTTTAATTAGAATTCACCATGGATTTATCAGGAACAAGACTTGTCGGACTAATTTTATCTCATTTTTTTAGCAGTAACTTCTATAATATATTGTAAGTATTCTGTGATAAAGGTGGATGGCTAATACATTACAAGATAGATATACAATTTTCACAAAGATCACATACACAGGTATTATGGGACAATCATGTGATCAATATTTCTGAACTGTTGATTGCATACTGATGAGTATTTTGAAGTGGCTGGGAATAAAAAACCAAATGCATCCATAGAAGTGTAAATCTTCAGACCCAAGGTAAGCATTCACTTCATTTTATTCTAAATTGATAGATCCCATCACACATTCTATGTTCAAGTTTGGGCATCACACTTTGAAGAAAATTCAGACAAATTTCTAAAGATTGAGTTGATACAGAGGACCTTACAAGCCTATGAAAACTTTAATGACTTTCAACTGGAAGGACACTTGGCAGTCAAGAATTCAGCTGGAGTTTGTTGCCTGAAGCACAGGGATGTGCACTAACTCCAGCATACCATTTCAAGAGCAACACATGTTTTTTCATATTAATTTACTGCCAACTGAAGTAATGTAGTGAACTGTGATCCAAAACACCCTTTATGTTATAATAAATGGGTTATCTATGAAGTAATTTTTTTAATCTGCTGTTCAGTTCAAATTGACATTAAAATTTTGTCATCTATTAAGATCAACTTGCAAGATGAATTTGCTACTAGTTTGCAGGATACAAATATTGGAAAGCCATTGCATGTTTTGATAGTTCGGAGGATTTTGCAGGATTTCTGTGATATACAGCTGCTTTCCAACTGTTAATGTACCTTTCACTTTGAATAAAGCTTAGATGACTATTATTATTTCACTAGCAAGAAACTGGGAAGAAGTAGTATAGCAAAGCTTTTGTGTTACAGAATGATGATTGAGAAATATGAAATACTGACTGGACAAAAATTTCTGAAGACCAATGCACACATAAAACTCTTTCATTAGGTAATTTACCTACATTTCCTAGTATGTCCTTTTATTTGAGGGTACTGCTTAATTTTACTATACATTCATCATATCATTATTTTATATCCCCCCTTTTTTAAAATAGTCTGTGCTAGTAAGTTGTCAACTAGAAAACAGCACCCCTACACAGAAATTATGCACATACCAAGCCACTGTTTATTATTTCACAGACATTCCAATTTATGTTTAAACATACACAATTATCTCAAGACTGGGTAGCAATCCACATGCACAGTAAGATTTTCCTTCCCCACTATGGTTTCTTCTGCACATCCCTCCCCCCAGAACAGAATCTGTGGAATAGCATGGGATGAAGCCAATCAGCGGCAATGAGGCAGAGAAACTGGATGATGTTCAGAGTGTTGCCTATGGGTAATGTCAGGTTGTCTATGGATGAAACCAAGACATCAGTCAAGATGACACAGTGATATATATGTCAACATTTGACTGGCACATCTTTCACAATCCACCTCAGTGAAATGCTTTGCCATCAGGGAAACTGCTGATTTTGCCAGTTCTCGCTCTGTATTTAAGCATCTATCAGTATGTGCATAAAAGTGCTTTGTACTGTACTAGAACCCAAATGCATATTTTGGTTAGCCTGTGTGGCTCCTTCCATTCAATATTTTAATTTTTAAAAAATTGAAATCTTTGTTCTGTAGAAACTACTAGGATTTCCTGAGTTTGTGACATATTTTTTTTTAAAGCAACAGTTCTGATTGTTTTGGAGTTCATACTAACCACAACCTATGCTAAGACATGTTATGAAGAAAGGGACAAAATAATAAAGAATTCAATAAGTTTGCTCATGTAAACATTTCTTCAACATCCATGGAGTTAACATAATTGGAAAAATGATTTAAAAAACACTAAAACACTCTTAGGTGATCCAAAGACAAACTGAGGAAGAATATATAACCACAGATATAAAAATGATGAGTTCAAGTTTCACATAAGAGATTTAGTTATCTTATCCTAACAAAGCTGTTAATGAAAATCATAGGAAATTTAGCAAAACAAGTATTTTAATTGTAATGCTCAAATTTCTGCAATAAAATGGGAAATCATGTTTGGAATTGTACCAAAAACTTTCAAGCTGAAAACAAATTCTGTATTTAAATGAAGATTTAATGCAATAAGTAATCTTTGTGTAAGTCACAAGTATGATTGTCACATGACAATCTGTAATATACAACATGATGATGGCGAGGAGAAGTATACCTCCAGCTACTAGCTTGCTGAGGCATCTAAAAAAAAGATGCTACAGGGCATGTATCAGGCTTATTTACCTCAAATATAAGGCCTTCTTTGCAGTTCTCATGTTGTAGACTCAGTCCCTACAACTTCTAATTGTAAGAAATTCCTTTTGCTTATTAGCAGCCAAGACATTTTTTCATTTTTTCTTATTTTCATTTTGTTTCTCTGCCTCCAAGCAGAAATGTAAGTTGTCTTATATCATGTTAGATTATTTCTTTAGCTAGCTCATACCATGATAAAGCTTTTTTTTTTTCTTTTGCAGGTATACCTTAAGATCCTGGGACTTTCAAAATGCCAAACATATGGTTTCTTGTTGCAAAGGATTTTATTCATTTTAGATATATCCTGCATTGTGCCAAGGAGCTGAAGCATTCCATTCTGTCTTTTCAATCTTAATCTCCATAGAAGTCACCTAAGCAGTCGGTGGCTGATATTATGTGTTACAGGTCTACATTTTATATATTAAAACATAATTACCACGATTGCAAATAAAACTGCAATGGTTTGCCATTCCTTATAATGCATTATCACAGGAAGGCAATTTAATCAGCAAGGAGCTTAAAAAGATACCTGGTTTATATTGTGAGATGTTGCATTAAACCATAAAAAAAGTAAAAAAATCCACCATATTAGAAATGATCCCATAGGTTTTGCATTGATTTCTTAAAAAATGGATGACAGTTCAGAAACAGTTACATTTTTCCTATATTAGAAGCATCACAGGATGGTGTTGGTAACAAAAAAACCAAAACCAAAACCAAAACCCAGGACAAAGCTTTTCAATAGGGATATCTTTGGGGGATGAGTATTCCTGCTTGTCTTCATGATACAGAAAATCACTGTACCTTTTGAATGATTTATTAAAGGTTTTTTTAAAAAAAAACATCAAATGCATGCATGCACATACAGAAACACAAGTGGTATTTGCTAATTAATTCCCAATGCATTCTGGAACATTAATACTTACAGGGAAGCAGGAGGACAAAATGGGAATATGCCACATACATTTACATAAAAAAATGATTTGATGTATAAAGTAAATTAATAGGCATCCAAATTAATTTGTAATGCTTAAATACTCAGACAATGGTTTTCTCTAGTAAAATTAGTCTGATGACCAATAAACCTGAGACTCTCTTTAATATTAATCTATCAGTATTTTAACTGTTCTTTGAGAACAGAAAGAACCGAGCATAGTTGGTTACAAGTATTTTGCAGCCAAGCTCTTACATGCTTGCTTTCAAATAAGGAGTTTAGTGAGATTTGTTTCTGCAGTAATAAGCTATTCTTATGACCAGCAATATTAGAGTATCTCTTCCATTGCTGGAAAAGTCCTTGTGTGTCAATTATGTGCAACTCCGTAACCAAGTATCCTTGGTTAAAAGCCATGGCTTTTCCTATTAATTGTGTAGCTTCTTCAATTTTAGTTAACATTTCAATATTCTTTCCAAATTCAGAAGCACCCAATGATCACTTTGACTGAAAACACATGCAATGCACATGTAAAATCTGCAAAATAGATGCCAGTTTCCTTTAGTGGTGCTCCAAGCAATTATTCACCATTTAATATACGTTCAATCTCTTCCAGTCTTTTCAGTGCAGCAACTCTTTTTTTCTCTATCTCTTTTATTTCTTTTGTCGATTTCTTTTTTGTCTCTTTGTCTGTAAAGTTTTTATTTCCATGTTTTTTGGATTTCCTCTGCCCCTTGCTGCCATTAGTGTTTGTAGTCTGAGGGTTTTTTTGCTCATTTTTTATCTCTTTCAAGTGTTCAGATGGAATTTTTTTTTCTTCCACAGATGCTACTTTTTCTGTATGAGTCACACTTGCATCCCCTGGTCTGAGGGAAGCAATTTTACTTCGGACAATGCTTAAATGGCGTTGGATGTATTCCTCATGTGGGGCTAAGGCCAGTGTTTCTACTAAGCATTTTTCTGCCTTTAACAAGTCTCGTTCTTCAAAGTAAACCACACAGAGGTTGTGTTTTCCTTGCACATTGTTTGGATCCATTTTCAGAATTTTCTCAAAACATTGTTTTGCTCCCTGTATATCTTTCTTTTGGTTCATCAAAATGTCTCCCTTCAAAATCAAACCTTTGGTATGATCTGGGTAGTACCTCAGCAACTCTTCCAGCACAGGTAAAGCTTTCAGCTCTTTTGCAGTCTGAGAGTAGAGCAAGGCCAAGTTGAACAAAGCACTGCGGAAGCCTGGAAGCAGCTTTATGGCTTTTTTCATCCACATCTCAGCTTCATCATCTTTTTTATCATCCATTGCAAGCATGCCTAAGTTAAAATAGCCATTTGCATCTTGAGATTCTTCTTTTATATAACTTAGAAGTCTCTTTTTAGCTTCAGGCCTAAGGCTGGCCTCACCTACAGCAACAAACAAACATTAATATGGACTATTCAGGGCTGTGTAAACAGGACAATATCAACAGTCTTTATTGTCTTGTAGATTTAGATTCATGATACTATAATTTTACAATTTGATATAGGATCTTTCTTACAGTCTGAAAGATCTAAAAGTCCGAAAGATCCAGGGGAAGTACATTACATACCCACTTTTTTCTAACATCCATTATTACAATATTTTTTTTGCCCAACTGAAGTAAAGGATTTGGAAGCCAGAATGCCTATATAATTTTTGGAATTTTAATTGATTAATTTCATTGATTTGAATGGAAAATAACAACTGATCCTTTCAAATATTGAAAAATAATTGGATGGAAAATTACCCCACTGATTCCATCCCAAGGCTTTTAAAATTATTCCAATTTCCTGCTTCAAATCTTGTTTGTATTCCTCCATTGGAATATAATTTATTAAAATAACCTATTAGGATTAAATCTCACTTTCCTCCAGAACTCAAAGTGAAATATATACTACTTTCTCCTTCCTACTTTTTCCCGTAACAGCAACCCTATAGGGTAAATTGAGCTGGAAGACAGTGATTTTCCATGACAAAATGTGGCCTTGAAGCTGCATCTCATAGGTGTCTATTCAGTACCTTAACTAGGGGTGGGGTTCAAATTTTTTAGCAACAGGTTCTCTGACCTAATGACTGGCTGGGTGAGCGTGGCTGGTTGGTCATGTGACTGGGTGGGCATGGCCAACTCAGCATCACTTCTTTTGCCCTAATTACTTGCATAGTAAAATGTTTGAGACTATTTTATTATCTAATGATGTTGATT
>JANHFL010000884.1:43594-58424 GCA_032468155.1 Oxyrhabdium leporinum
TTTATGTTTTTATATTTGCTGTGAACCGCCCCGAGTCTGCGGAATAGGGGCGGTATATAAATTGAAACAAATAATAAAATAATAATAATAATAATATCTTGAGACTAAAATATCTCATGGTTGATATTGGGGGTTTATCTGTAATAAACTATCTTGTTTTAAATATTATGTTTTAATCCATATGATTTTATTTTGTTTGCAGCAGTTACTAGTATTATTTGCATTTTTTCTAATAGATGAAAAACCAAGAAGTAGAACTGGCTCTAGAAGAAGTTGAAAAAGCTGGAGAAGATCAAGCTAAATTTGGTAACATTTCTATAGATACGTAACTTGTAAACATCTTGACACTGTTGGGGAAAAATACAGAAGTATCAATAAAATGGAATTTCCAGCTCCGTACAGAAGAAACACTATTTAGAATTCAGAATGCAATATTATAGTCTTCATTGTTTTGCCTTTATTTTGCTACTAGTTTTGACCTGTTATCTTTACTGAGTTGGAATAGTGAGATTCCTTATTACAGTTAATTTTAGTAGAAATATGTTTCATTTATTCTGTTATTCTCAGTCAAATATGGAAATATTGAAAACACACATATGATGACTAATGAGGTGCAACTTCTAAAGCTGGGCCCAAAGCATCACACAATTTCAACTTAAAGTGAATTGAATTTTCAGTTTATAAAATGAAGAAAAAATGACTTTAAAATAAATTGATAGATGTTAATGATCAGTTGCGTTCACTCATTTTTAATTCTTTGAAAGAATAGGTAGGTATTAAAACTGGGATATGCAAGATTCAATTATGAAACATGGTATTTTTATATATATAATACAATTTATACTATACGTAGATATGATTTACAATTATTACTTTTTTTCAAAGAAGCTGTTTTGGATACTAATAAAGAATGTGATCAGTTTTATTCTAGGTCTTATTTCAGTGTTTTGGTCATTATATTTTGATAACTTTGTCCTTTTTTATGAAAACAGAAAATCAATTAAAAACTAAGGTGATGAAGCTAGAAAAAGAATTAGAGGTATGTTTAAATTTCACCTAATGTAAAGATTGAATATTACTATTTTTGAGATAAAATATAAGCTTTAAATAGCTTTATGAATCTTATTAATCTGTAATTTGTATTGCACTGAATCTTCGAGGCTACAGCATGTTATGAGGCTTCACATTTTATGATTGGTAATTTTAAATCCTGCAACTATTTGCAGGATTTGCCTAATTGGTCTAATATTTAAATTATGGACAATATAAAAAAGTAGGATCCTACTACATGTTTTAGAAAATTTACTTGCATTAATTATTAATTGAGAAATCAGCTTTTGGAGATTTTTTAAATATAATAAAAAGTATACTTGCAGAGAATATGTTGAATCATAAAGTAAATACTATTTTAATAGTTGGGAGTTTGATTTGTGCTGCAATAGAAATAATTAATTCAATATTTGATAATTTAGTAGTTATTTTTCAGTATAGTCAATCTAAATTTAATTTAGATTCTAACACAGATGGTCCTTCATAGGAAATAGCTAAATCTGATCTTACATTGTTTAGTTGCATATTTACTATATTTCAAAAATGTTCCATGAGTTTTATTATTGTTTATAATATGCACTTTTTATTTACCTTAATATAATGAAATATATATATATAACTAATTTTATTTTAATATTTGCTAAGATAGCACAACGATCCACTGGAAGCCGTGATACTCGATTTCTGCGCGATGAAATCCATCAGTTAGAAAAACAGTTGTCACAAAAAGACAGAGAATTAACAGACCTGGAAAAGGACCTAGACAAAGAGAAGAAAGTTAATGAACAGGTAAAGTACATTGATCTCTATAAAGAGTAAAAACTTGTTCTGAACAAATTAATGTTGAGAATAGCAACAGAAATTGTAAAAGAAGACCTAACAATGCAAGATTTTTAAAAATAAAGTAAATTTATATCAACATAATAGTAGTGATAGACACTATAAACTTAGGGAAAACTAAAGTTGTGTAATGAAATTATAAACATATCTATGCACAAGAAAGGCCAATTGAGTCAAGAAATTTACTCACAGGTAAATGAATATAAGATTTTTATCTGAAATTCTTTCTGTAATTGGTAATACTGAATACTGAATATGTTCAATTTGAAAAATATACCTGATCATAAATAATGAGGTTTTTTTTTTAAATGAAGCACTGGAACTGTTTCAAAATTGTAAAATTATAAGAAACAATCTACTATGTATAGTGAACTAAAAGAGATGCTCTCAAATTTACTATTTCCAATAGTTCCTATGTCTATTGTAACAAATTAATATCTTGTTTTTAGTGAATTATGTATATATAACAAGCAGTAATTTTATATGTGTATCTGTGGAACTAAATAGAGTTTATTCCCTACATAAGATTGCAGATTGCCTGCACTAAATTTTGTAATTGGTAAATTATGAAGACCTAATCACTTCTGCTACTGGGTACTTCTGAGAAAATGCAGCATTATATAGTTTTAGTAGAAAACTGGTTAAACAAACCTGGATTGAAATGGAGGGGTTTTTTTATTTTCAGGTAATGATTTTTATATATAGGTTTTGCAAATAGGAATAATGACGATATTCCTAGAAAGAGACTTATGACTTATATTATTATGATCATACTATATAGCTTCAGCTTCATACTGTATTATGATCATACTATATAGCTTCAGCTAACCAGTTTGTCATTCTAGCTTACTCTTCGAAATGAAGAAACAGAAAATGAAAACGGCAAATTAAGAAGAGAGGTTGGTATGCCTGTATAACAATTTGACACAAAATATTTTTTTGCACCTGGTGCCTACTTATTTGTTACACCTTGTGTACATTTGATTTACCACTGCTATTATACTTCCTTATTTCCATCTTGCCTTATCTGTTCCATGTACACTAGACCTAAGGATTTCCAATTTCTTAGAAGAAAGGCCATTTAATTTAGTTTAATTCAGTCATAACAAATGTTTAAAATCTTCTGCAATGACAGGATTACTCTTTCAGTCTAGGTAATTTCTGCTTCAGTTTATGGATTTTCTTCATCATGAAGACATATAATATTAAGTTCTTAATATGCTTGCTTGGTAAGATAATGCTGTATTACTTCTTCCTTTATGTTTTTCTCTTTTCTGTTTTGCCTGCTAAGTTTGATCTCTTAAATTTCCATCTTTTTTCTTGTTCTGTTCTTATTTTTTTAAGAAAACAAGAATGAAGAAAAAGGTGAGGATTAGTGTTAGTTTCTGTGTTCATTGTATTAGCTTGTTTCAATAACTTAATTTAAAAGTTAGATTCTTTAAAGGTGAAAGGGCCAATTATGATATCAAGTCCCTGGCCATACGTGGTACATGAATACAAATTAGAGTATTTGGGGTGGCCATCTAGCCTCCACTTGAATATATCCAATGAAATGAAATCTCTTTGCTTTATTACTTCTAGTTCCCTTAGATCTACTAGCATATTTCTCAGTTTCAGAAAGTATTAATACCTTATCTTCAGCAGTTTCATATTTTAATTATCTATTTTTCTGCAGAATGAGCAGCTTCGTCAGGATGTTGTTGACTGTCAGAGACAGTTAGAAACACAAAAGGAAACACTTCTCTCAAGAAGAGGAGAAGAATCAGATTACAGGTCACAGTTATCAAAGAAAAATTTTGAGCTTGTTCAATACCTAGATGAAATTCAGGTAAATTTCAAAGAGTTGCTCAATAGCACAAAATGGTCAGAGCTGACTCTAATTTAAAGAAGTGCAGACCTTACTGGTTTATTTTGGGTTCTTGGTCTTTGTCATGTTTTCCCTGCTGTTTGGAATAGTAAGCTAATGACTGGCAACTAATCCATTATTCATTTAAACATATAAAAATGGTAATCCATGAAGAACTTAGTTTTAGAAAAAGATATTTTGTAGTTCAAATTAGTGAGATTTAGATTTAGATTGTGTGGGGTGGGGTGGGGGGTGTCTATACATAAACATGTGTATATATGTATATGTGAATTATCGATTTTTTATTATAAAGAATAGTGAAATATCTGTAAGCGGAATAAAGGGGTGTAAATATCTTCAGGGAAGTTAGTAGCATAAATCATGACCAAATCTAGTAGGGAAAGTGCTGCCAATTTAGTACAATCAAAATTAAAGTAGTGATGGGGCAACTCAGAAGAAAGTTTAATATAAAATGAAAGCCTTGGTTAATTAGAGCATAGTATGGCAGCCCATCATACTAGTGAGGTTATATTTTTTCAGGTGCCCTAAAACATGCCAAAACCCATATGTTATTTCATGAACTAATTGTAGTGATTTGTTTTATGGTTGGATGTCCCTGCATTTAAGAACTTTGCTGATGATCAAATTTATTATTGTATTGTTATCTTCTAGACTTTCTTAGGGGACAATTTAATATAGCTTGATCAATTTAAGAATTGCTTCTTATATCAAAACATACACTTCATGGAAATATGTCTGTTTTACATTTGTAGAATTTGACAGAAGCTAATGAAAAGCTAGAAGCACAAAACCAGGAAATGAGGAAGAATTTAGAAGAATCTGTGCAAGAAATGGAGAATATGACTGATGAATATAATAAAATGAAATTTATGGTGCAACAGTCTGATATTGCTATGGACCAGCTAAGAAAGGAAAAAGAGCAATATAGACTACAGGTATGAGGCATCTTGTATACTTGGAAGCAGATACACAAAGCATTAAAATTAGAGTACAAAGGATTAAGTTAGTAGTGTTGATTTTAGGAGTGCTAAATAGTACCAAATTTGAAGTTCATTTGCAATACACTTGCCATGGCCTTATCCATTGAAAAAGATATCAGTATCTTTTATGTGTGAATTGTAAGAAAGCAGCTAGGTTCCAATTATGTGTACTGCAAAATTCCCATTGATAATTAGTCTGTCAATAGCTTATATTATGAATTGTATCTCAATGCAGGTGCATGAGCTGACAGAGCAACTTAAAGCAAAGAATGAAGAAGATGACCCACTTATGGCAGCTGTAAATGAAAAAGTGGAGGAATGGAAGGTATTTCACAACTAACATTAACTCTGTTTTAGCGATTTGTTTTGTGTTTTGTCATAATTAAGGGGTTTTCTTTGTCTTCTTTTATCTTGCAGAGAATTTTGGCTTCCAAAGATGATGAAATAATTGAATATCAGGAAATGTTGTTGACTCTGAAAGAGAAGCTGAAAATGGCCCAGATGGATGCTGACAAGAGCAGTGTTCTTGCCCTCCAACAGGTATCCACATGTTTGTGTGTGAAATAAATATGTACATTACTAGAAAATATAGTGCAGTAATTATCATCACAACCCACTTTTGTATGGCCATATCTAGAAACCTATTTTAGAGAGCTGTATGTATCTATGCAGCATTTTGAATATTTTACCACTAAATTCATCATCTTTTAATCTTTTTTTTGCATAAAATGTAGTATATGAGTTTTAAAATCTGTTAACGTTCATTTGATTCTGAAGGGAACAGAAATGTTTGTGTGGTGAGGTCATTATATGTTTTCGAAGTTAATTGCTTCCTTAATGCAGTACATTTTAAATTTTGAGATGGAGTGGGGTGGGAGAATGGAGCATTGCATAGTTCCTTTTTGAGTAAGGAGAACTAGGGGGCGCAGTTTAATTGCATGGCCTCAACAAAGATTATTTGATTGTTTTCTCTAACTCTTGTAATGATACGTTCCCAACTCTTGCCCTCTCCCCTTCAATCTCATGCCAGCTTTTCTCCCTGTAGCAGTCTTACTTCTTGCCTACAGGGCAGCTCATGGTAGGCATCATGTACAAGTAATGCATTAGTTTATCCTGAATTTATGATAAGCTGAAATATATGTACCTCATGTCTATTTAGAAGAAAATGAAATCACTTGAGAGATAGCATTTAGCTATGATTAATTTAGCTGACATTGTCATAAAGTTGTAAGCTGTTTATTTTATTTTTATTGCTTTTTTGGTTCCTTTTGCTTATCCTTCTAGATAATATCTGAACTCTGTGTTGTAAGTACCTTTGTCTTTCTGTTGATCATTTTGGTGTACTTTAAGAGCATGTTCCATGTATTATTTATTAAGTAAAAAATTCTTTTAGGGCGTGCAAGAAAGAGACAGTCAAATCAAATTGCTCACTGAACAGATTGAACAATATACAAAGGAGATGGAGAAAAATGTATTGATCATTGAGGATATGAAAAGAGAACTCCAGAAAGATAAAAGTAAATATTTGAAACTGTTTCTGTACTAATGTTAGTAGGTAAACAATAAACAAAGTATTGATTGGATTTACAGTGTTTTGATTATACCCTTAAATCTTAATTAAGAAGGAAAGCAGCACATTGGTAATCAGTTCATGTGCTGACACTTAACTATGAATAATATTAGGTGGGATTTTGAATTTATTTGTTCAGAAGAAAGGATGGTTTCTTTCAGAGTATATACCCTAATAATGCATTTAGGGACATATTTCAAGATAATTTGCTCATTCTCTTGTTTCACAAGCAAATATATATAAGTAATAAGATTTTTTCAACTTTGCATTGAAAGCCTTTACTGGCCACTTATCAGAGTTTTTCAGGAGTTGTTGCTACTTTATTTCATTTGTAAGCCTGGATTTTATGTCCCTGACTCCCTTGGATTACTTTTTTATAGTGGAAGGGAAGCTGATCTTTTTTTTAAAAAAGAATTTACATTGTTAATGTTCCATTATATTTTTACTTTTAATGTCACTTCTTGAATATATGTTTTTCCTTTCATTTCTATAGGAATATTGACTAATTAGACGTTTTTATTTCAGGCGGGCTATCGATTACTCAACAGGATCGTATTGGGGAAATGCAAGGAAAGTTACAGATGCTGGAAGAGAAAATCAAGGATAGTGAAAGGACAGCAGAACTTGCAGAAGCAGATGCAAGAGAAAAGGACAAAGAACTTATTGAAACTCTGAAACGAGTGAAAGATTATGAAACTGTATGTCTTGATTGGAGAAAATATCTTCTTGGCAGAAGCAGTCAATTTTCTTAAAACTGAGAACATGTTCCCTCACTTGTAGGGGGAAATGTATAACAGCAACTGATGGGACAGGAGCTGGGGAAGTATTGGGCTAGAATCAAAAGTTCAGGAACATAATTTTCTTATGCTATTTGCTCTCTCTTTTTGTTTTCTTCACCCATTGTTTATCTATTATTCTTGCACATGCTGATCAATTCATTCATTTCATTATACTATTCATGCAGTCACAACTTGCATACCATCCCTTCTCTTACAGTCATGCACATACACAATCTACATTCATCTATTTTTAGTTTTTTATGTTTGCATTTAATGAATATGCAAATAAGCAGGCAAAGGAGTAGTCTTTGTCCTGGAAGTTTTCTCTATATCTCCTTCCATATTTTATTTGTTGGCTGAAAAATATGCTAAAACTGAGTTTGAAAGATAATTAATGGACTTAAGGTCATAATTCCAGTTTCCCAGATATGTTATTATATGTTTTATATGTATTTTTGATATTATATTGATAATATTAAACTATTTTCTAATTTTTTCTTTTCCAAGGGAATATATGGCCTGGAAGATGCTGTTGCTGAAATAAAAGGTTTAAAAAAGCAACTCAAAATAAGAAATAGTGAAATTGAAACATTAATTAAAGAAGTTAATAAACTTGAATTTAAAATCAATGATCTTCTTGATGAAAATGAAGAGCTTCGGGAACAGCTAGGTATGACCATATCGGATTTATTAGATAATGTGGAATTTAAATAATGTATTTAGCTGTCTTGAGTAGAATTGATAATTTCTTCATATATAAATTTTGGCAACAAGTCCTCTGATTCTTTGTACAGAGAATGGCTGATTAAAGCAATTCTAAATTTTGGTCTGGATTTTAAGGACATTGAGAAGGTGCTTAGCAGAACAACGCTTTTACTAACATTGGCAGTGTTATTAGATAAACCATTGTGGATGCATCTGCAGCATGGTAGGAATTGGGAGTGGAACGAAAAGTGAGGAATTCTTTAACCATATGGAGGGATTTTTTTTTCCTTTGGATTTTGGTTTTTATTTTCATTTTATTAAGTTTGCATACTAAGTTGTTACTACTAAGGAGCATTATGTTAACTAGGTCAGTTGGATTTGTCCAAATCTACTTCACTGTCTCCCACTTATTTTTTTGCTCACCCATGGTCACGCTGTTTCTCTGTTAGGGTAAGGAAATATCTCTGAAAAAGACCCAACCAGTCATGGGTGTTTTAGTGTATGTGTGTCTGAGTACGTGGCCCTCAAAACCAAGAAAGTTACTTCTAAGCAATTTCCTTTATTATTCCTTACCTACGGATAGAAATTTTGCCAAACTAAATAATTACTTACATCATTAAAATATATATTCAAAAGTTCTATGGAGGAACTATCCTGACATTCTTTCTCTCAACCAAACTCTAAACTTTGCTGTCACTTGATATCCTGGGAATCCAGATTATATTCCACTCCAGTATGTGTTTGTGTGTGGAGGGGGTATACATGTACACACACACACACACACAGACATATACACATACATATTAAGAATTAAGATTGTTTTCCTTTTCTGCATAGAGAACAAATACATGGAACTACTGAGAGAATATTTGTAGCCCAAGGTTTAACTGCTGGGTCTTTGGTACTGTCCAAATCTGGTGATTTTCTTGCAGATGTTTTGTTACTAAACTACGTAACATTATTAATGCACTACCAAGCTCATACAAAACCAAGAACCTAATAGTAAATAGGCAAGTCTAAAAGAATTAGCCCAGTACTGCTACTATTATTAAAGGGTGGTCTGTTTTTGCCAGGTTTAGTAAGAATCTGCATTTTCAACAACTGAATTTAGAAATGAATATTGGAGGAGAAAGAAAATAAATACAATGGCTGAGGTTTATGCTCAGTATAGATACTTAACTAAGAAACATGAAAAGTGTCAACAAGATGCTATGAGGGAAGAGATACTCTCAATGCACCTTTCGATATCATCCAATCCAGCAGTTACATAATTAAATTTACAGATAATCTCTAATGCATGATCTGTTTCATTTTAGGGCTTGATCCAAAAACAATGATTGATTTAACTGAACTGAAAAACAGCAAAGCATTAAAACAACAACAATACAAGGCTGAAAATCAAGTCCTGCTGAAAGAGGCAAGTAATAATTTTCACTTAATGCTTTTGAAAAAAATTAAGGCACAAAGAGAAATAATGCCATTTAAATTCAATGCAGATTGAAAGATTAGAAGAAGAAAGAGTTACCCTGAAACAACAAATCCGTAAATTGGCTCAGGAAAAAGGAAGAAAAGCTGCAACTTTAGGTAAGCTGGTACTTATTTTGAAAAAAAAAAATAGCAATAATTGGTTATGTCATTCCTGGATCAATGTAAAAATATTTTCCAATATTTATGAGTCAGACTGAA
Source organism: Oxyrhabdium leporinum (assembly GCA_032468155.1). Lineage (NCBI taxonomy): Eukaryota > Metazoa > Chordata > Lepidosauria > Squamata > Cyclocoridae > Oxyrhabdium > Oxyrhabdium leporinum. The sequence continues at coordinate 53,072 of JANHFL010000884.1, forward strand.
TAATTCTATTATTTAATAATGATAAAGTCACCTAGAATCACTTTGGATAGCGACATGGGTGGCGTACAAATTTAATAAAAAAGAAATAAATACTTAGTTTTATTGCACACGTTACAAGTATGATGTAGTCTTTCATTGTGAACACAGTATTTTCCATTAAACTATATGGAAAAGAATTTGCTAAATGTTAGTATTGTGTCTGATCTATTGCTAAATGTCTTTTTATTTAGGTAGTATCAGTTCTATAATCTACATCAAGTTAATCCGTGTTGATAGTTCCCGCCTCTGCTTTATGTGACTCTTCACTTATTTTGTACAATGAGATAAAAGTTTGAGCTGCTATTTTTTTATATGATGTTGATATCTCCTGCCAATCTAAGAGAGCCAAACATTGAGGATATTTTTTACACGTTCTTTGGTAAAGTCTATTTCTCAACTTTTACTTGTCAGACCCTCCCAAAGTTAATTTTGTCTAAAATTTTTGTTTCAAATAGGACTGGATGCAGATGATCTACAGCTGATTGATAATTTTACTGAAGATTTGAAGATGAAAAGAGAGAGATCTGAGTTAATGAGTACATCTAACTTTGATAAACTTAAAACAAAGGTAGCCATCACTGTATACAAGAAAATATATTTTAAAAACTGTTTCATAATGTGTAATACTTTGTTATTTTCCTATGTGGCTGAATAGAATATTAAGCATTGTTCATTTTGAGAATTGCAGTTATACTGTATTAAGTCAGTGTATTATATACTGTATATATAAAAGAGAAAAGAAAGCATACTTTAGGATAAAATAATTGTTTGTTTCTCTGAACGATCTGTGGAATTAAATTGAGTTTTTCCAAGTGTGTTTGAAAAAGTGAAAAAGGTTTCTTTTCTCATTCTTAACTTGCTCCATAGGTACAAGTGGAAGATAACAGTGATAGTTCTAAGGCTTTTACAGTAGATGAGTTTTACAGTTCACTAGAGCAAACATCCACAGAAATTCTAGGGACAGCTTTATGTTCAGTCAGCAATAAGAATTCAAACAGCGATTGTCCAGTTTCATTTTCTGTGCTGGAAAGAACTGAAAGGGTTGATAAAAAGCATATACGAAGAGAGGAAAGGGAGATGAAGAAAACAGAAGCTTCTTGTCACGCCCAAATGCCATTGTGCTCTGTACAGAAACAACCTTTGGATTTTCAGGAAGGGCTGCCATCTTCTCTGCTCAGGAAGCCTATATCATCCTATATAGTGCAGGAAATCCTGTTAAATAATGAGGAAGACAATTCTGAAATAAAATTGATGGATTTGAGAACAGATTTGCAAGACACCGGCAAAGACCTGTATTTTTCAGAATCATGGCCAGTAGAGCTCTTGGAAGGAGAATATGGTCAGTCATTGAAGGCATATCAGGTAGATCGAGTTGAAAATCTCATAAGACAGCTGAGGAGTGAAATAATGTTCCTTAGGTCAGAGGTGAGACACCTTCCTCATATATTTTTAGATTACTATCACACAGTTATTAGTTGTCATAATAATGGCTAGATCATAATATTTGTTTGAATTGTCATTGCCTGACTGGTCTTAACTGGGCAAATGGGCATTTCCCTATTTTCACAGCAGAATTGTAATGCTGCTGTATAAGATTGTGCTGAGACTAAGAAAGGGGAATATACAACAGTCCACCTTTAGATGGGAGAATCTGTGTTAGACTTATCCAGCAACCCTTATCTTAGTCTATCATGTAAATGTTCTGAGAAAAAGATATTCAAATAGGTCCTACCTTCATAACCTCATTAATAAAGAAGGGCTAAGGAGTTTCTACCTTGGTTTTTAATAGTTTATAGCCAAATTTCTAATTCTTTGTTCCTTGCATGTGCCCTACAATTAAGGAGCTTGACAAATGTTGACCGCATCTAGAAATTCTTTAGTAATCACTTGATAGGCAACTACAAGTTGACAAGACATAGATAATATTAAAGCTTATTGATGCTGACATAGATAATTATGCACTAATTATTACTTATTCTTCAGAATGAGCAGATATTAAGAGACTTGTTCGCCAAGAACACACTGAATAAAAATGCAGAGCTAGAGCTTGAAAGATGCAGGAGCCAGAAATTTGAGGTAGTTCAAGGTTCCAAATATAATATAAAAAACTTTGTGTTTGTAGCATGATAAGAATTAAATTATTTCATATTTTGTGACTGCAATTACTTCCTGGCCTGTAGCGTTTGACTATCATCTGCATATTCAAATATACTGTATTGTATACATTTTTGAAAATGTATGATATGTATGTTTTAATTATGATTCTTCAACTCTTAGTTAATGATTTATTAACTAATTTAGCTTTTAAAACTGCAGTTCTGTTTTTTACGCTCATGTCATTTTTGTTGACAGAATGACTACCTTGCCAAAGAATTAAATGAACGAGAAAGAGATTTGGAACAAAACAGGATTGTAATAATGAAATTGAAATCCAATTGTAAGCTGAATTTTTTTTTTTTAATTGCTTTAATCTAAAGTGAAAAAAGAAAATGGTATTAACATAATAAATGAAAAAATACATACAGAAAATTGCTCAGTTTTCTGAATAATATTGATAAATATTTTCATTATATCAATAGAGTCACTTCATAAGCAAAAAGTGAATATTAGCAATCCAAAAGTGTTAATTTATAACCCACTTTCCTTTTTTCAATAAGCTGGGTTATCCCAAAATGTAGGTTAATTGCATGAATAAGGGGTCACAATTCTACTTCCTCCTCAATGTTTTCCAAATATGTCTTGCAATTTTTAATGTTGAAAGTATAACAGAATTATGTCTAAAAGAGGAGTCAAACTTTTGCCTTGATATTAGATGAATATAGCTTTCTAATTCTGCCTAAATCTAAATTTTTCTAATTGAAGGTCTGAAGCTCAATCACTTGAAGTCAATAGAGAAATAAATGTCAAACTAATTGTTGATTGATAAAACTGAAAGCTAGGAAAATTGAAGATGTAAATTTGATAATGAATTTCTTATGGGTTTATAGTTCCCATAAGAAATGTAACTACATGTAAGCTCTGGGACAGTTAGTGGATCAACCAAAATTAAACTTGGTCTCTGTTTTAAATCTTGAAACCTTTGTGTAAATTAGAGGATGGCAAACTGCCACGAGGGACTTACTGCCATGAGGAATATCATGAAAATCATGAAACAACCAACCAAAATACATAACAATAAGTAGTAAACAATCCTAAAATTAAATCACAGATAAAATCATGAAACAACCAACCAAAATGCAATTAAATTATGTCATCTGTAAACCAATCGCGTTTTTACCAATTTTCTAAAGCCTTATTAAAACTAATCAGATTTCAAAAGGCAGGGAGTTGCATAGCATTTGCATCACCACAGAGAAACATTTGTGAGCCTCCAGACCCTTAACTTGTTGCAACACAATTTCTTTCACAACTGCCAACTGTCTGTTGTTTTCTGGATTAAGTGAAGCTTCTCTATGAATTTCAAATCTCAATGTAGAATAGTACAACTAAGTGGCGATAAGAAGTAAAGCCACTGTTTCAAGCCTGTCTATTAAAAATGCACATGAATGTGAACTTGTTCCATTACATGGTGTCCAGATGTGAGCAATATGCATTGTAATTGTAGTGAAAGAGTTGGTACAAGAAAACAAGCACCTTCAACAAGGCATGAAAGAAATTTTACAAGCGATAAAGGATTTGCAAAAGGATCCAGGTGTGAAAGATGGAGAAAGTGCTCTTATGATTCCTAGTCTGGAGCGGTTAGTAAATGTGAGTCTCTTGTTTTATTTTAATTATTTAATTTAGTCGAATCTCTCTCATTATTCAATGGATTTCATGTTGATGAGTTTGTTAAAAATAGCACATGAAATAGGAAAATATATCAGTTATGCCTCTTGCTGAATATAGCTGCAACATTTACAGAATTTGAAATGAACTATAGCAATAATAAATTCCTGTAAGTGTTTACAACCTCCTGACAGAATTCCTAAGAATGGGATTCTCCTCTAATGTCACCTAGAAAGCATGTATCATCATTTCCTGTCTACAGTGAATGGTTTGGGATTAGGATCTATCTGGAGGAGCCAAACGTTTTTACCTTTATCAGAAGAGACTAAAAAAAAAGAGGTAATAGGCAATTGCTGAGACTGTTGCAGTCCATTCTGCAAAAATATAAACTGATTATACTTTGCATTTTAAATTACCTATTGTAACGGTTATGGAAGTGAGTTGTGCATCAGCAGTCTTTCATGAATTTGCCCATAGCCCTGATCAGCACTATTAATACCATGCTGCTGTACCTCGGTATTCATAGAACTATACAAAATGTTTCATATGCTTTAAAGGCAGAGATAGGTCGACGGAATCTTACTAAGCTATTTGTAGCTGTTTTGTTAGTGAAGATAAGTATAAAATAATGGCTTGGGGTGAGTTAGAGACAAAGACGAATTGAAATAGCTTACATAAGGGACCAAAATCAATTACCTGCCAGATCCCCATATCTTATCTTGGAGAAAAAAATAAAATCTCTAGTGAATGTTTTTTCCTTTTTAACGTTCTTGGTAATCTTTTGGAAATGGTAATGCCTGGTATTGCAGTTTGCACACAAATTGATTCCTTTTGTTTTCCTCATTCTTTAGATTTTTTTTTCCAAGAGAGTTATAGAATAATGTTGGTGTTGGTGATTTCATATGTGGTATGGTTTTTATTCATTGCAATTCAGTGATATGTTTCATCATAGAACTCATTCTTCCAGATTTTAAATTAAGTTCTATTGAGCTATAGAACATTAAATGAACTTACTTTAATCTATGAGTCCAGTAAGATCACTTGTTATAGTTACAGATGATAGGAAGCATAGTCCCAAACTTTTGGAGAGCACTATTCATGGAGTACTTGGACTACTAATAAAGTTCTATTATTTGGGAGGAACTGAAAATTTTCCATAATTTAATTGAAAATACTTATTTTTGTGATGAATTAATTGTTGACAGGCAATTGAATTAAAGAATGCAGAAGGAGCTTTTGATGCCAGCTTGCATTTGAAGGCCCAAGTGGACCAACTGACAGGCCGAAATGAAGAATTGCGCAAAGAATTGAGAGAATCTCGGAAAGAAGCAGGAAACTTTTCTAACCAGCTAGCTAAAGCAAGTACAAAGGTATGTACGTTACCTTGGCTTTCAAAATTATCTCTGCTACTATTGGAAAAAATTAAGTGGGGTCCCATTCAGAGCTATTTGTGTTGCAAGATGTTTTTAATGGAATTGCTTGTTTGTCTCTGGACCGCATTAGTGAATTATATCTGTTGTGATTGATGGAGTGATGTTCCAAGTGCTCT
>JANHFL010000884.1:95468-108828 GCA_032468155.1 Oxyrhabdium leporinum
CAGCACCTTGAATTGCACCCGGAAGCAAATCAGCAACCAATGCAGCTCCTGCAGGAGAGGTGATACATGTGCACACCAGGGTCTGCACAAAACCATGCGGGCCGCTGCATTTTGCACTAACTGGAGCTTCCGGATGCTCTTCAAGGGCAACCCCATCTAGAGTGTGTTGCAATAGTCAAGACAGGAAGTGACTAGGGCATGAGTGACTGTGAATAGGAACTGTTGGTCCAGGAAAGGGTATAACTGATGCACAACCTGCAGTTGCACAAAGGCCCTCCTGGCCACGACCACCACCTGCTCTTTGAGCAGGAGTCGTGAGTCCAGGAAAACCCCTAGATTACACACAGGGTCTGTTTGGGTAGTGCCACCCCATCCAAGACCAAAAGTGGCAATTCTCCCTGAGCCAATGAACCCCAAATCCAGAGCCACTCAGTCTTGCAACGGTTTAGTTTCAACCCATTGCTCCCCATCCAGCTCCTAACAGCCTCGAGGCACTGCGAAAGGGAGGACACAGCAACACCAAACTCACCATGGGCTGAGACATACAGCTGAGTATAATCAGCATATTGGTGATACCTCAGTCCATGGTGACGGATGATCTCACCCAGTGGCTTCATATAAATGTTGAACAGGCGTGGAGAGAGTACCGAGTACTGCGGAACCCTGTAAAGCAGTGGGCGAGGGCTGGATCTCTCCCCTCCTATCAACACTGACTGGGAGCAGCCGCAGAGGAAGGAAGTGAACCAGGACAGCACAAGGCATCCCGCTCCCATCCCCCAAAGCCGCCCCAGGAGAATCCCATGGTTGATGGTATTGAAAGCTGCCGAGAGGTCAAGTAGAGCAAGGATGGATGTACTACCCCCATCCTGCTCCCGCCAGAGATCATCCAAAACTGCGACCAGTGCCGTTTCTGTCCCAAATCCAGACCCGAATCCTGACTGGTAGGAGTCAAAATAATCCGTTTAATCCAGAAACCTCTGGAGCTGCTGCGCAACCACCTTCTCAACAACCTTCCCCAAAAAGGGAAGATTGGAGACAGGTCAAAAATTATCCAACCGGGTGGAGTCCAGCGATGACTTGTTAAGAAGAGGGCAGGCCACAGCCTCCTAAGGGGCTGGGGCACCATCCCCTCCTGTAGGGAAGCATTAATCACCGCCAGAGTCCACCTGCCTGTCACCTCCTGGGAAGCTTTCACAAGCCAGGACGGACATGGGTCTAAAACACAGGTGATTGCGCGCATACTCCCTAGGATCCTGTCCACTTCCTTCGGAGCAACAGGGTCAAACCATTCCCAGATAACAGGGCAAGAACCTGCCTCAGGGGCTTCTGAAAAATTTCTGTAAAATTTTATTACAGAAACTCCTCATATTAATCTGAATTGTTCCTTCTCTAAAATCCCATTATATTATAATACTTGCTTCCATAATATATTTACTTCTACCACTATATGTATCTAGGTTTTTCATTTATCTTGTCTAAGAGGTCACTTGGATTGAACTGTCTATTAATTTAGTACAATCCTTTATTTCATCAAAGTCATAGAGCAACAGATGTTATTTTTACAATTGAACACTTTCAGTAAATAACCTAAATACTAGAATTGGGAAAATTGGGAAATTATTCCTGTTGCTTCTTAATTCATTGGTGCATGTACATAGCACCTGTCTGCAGCTCTTTAACTTTGTCATATATGGCTGGGCCTTACAAGGTCCATGCTACTTTAAACAGTTCCAGACAAATGCCATGTTCACACATTGAAGCACTGGATTTCCTTTCTAATTAACTTCATTATACTTTTACTATATCTTTTTCATTTCTACATTATTACATTTGTAACTTTAGTATAATGTTTTTGCTATGTTGTCTGATTTAAAAAAAAGTGAGTTGAAGTGCTTACCATATGGATTTGCATTAATATTTGTTCCAATAAGTTCCAGTGTCTGCTCTGTAAATTCACTTAAAGGTACTGGACAGATTTCTAGAAGATCAGGTTCCTCAGCATGATGCTTCAGAATGAGAGCAAGTTCATACTCATAATCAACAGTAGAAGAATGCCAACAATATAGTTTGCTGTTTTTTTCTACTGGCACCCAACCTGATTATTATGAAACACAATGTTAATATTGTCTTGAGATTGATTTGACTTGATATATGACTAAAAATATTAGTGAGATAAATATAAGTTTTGTTGTATACGGAAAATGAGTGATTGAAAAATTATCACTAATCAAGAGTGGGATTCTACTACGATCCAGTTTTATTTCAATTCAAAAAGGAAAAACTCCATAGCTTATTCTTCTGTTTTGAAATACAAAAAATCATGAAACATTTTTTTTCACTAGGAGCACAGAAGTATTCAAGATTAAGTACTCCTAACTCAGAAGTCAAGGAACTACATGACACAAAAACTAACATTTAGAAACCACCATCAATAGTTTAAGAACAAACAGCAAACAGCTGACTAGAATACACTTTTTAGGAACCATCCTTACACTCACTCTCAGAGTGACTCTGGCTAGTGTATAAAAAACAAGGATTTTCATGGTAAGGATTAATATTCTACTCTCAATTTGACTAGGAAATATTTAAAGCATGATAATCTCCTGCAATTTTCTTTCAAACGGTATTACAACAGAATTATCAGGCTTGTAAGAACTAGTGCAATTGTTGAAATTTGAATGCTTTACAGGTATGTGAATTTCATCCTCAGAATGCCCAACCAGCGCAGTCAGTGCTGGGAATTCTGGGACTTGAAATCCATACATCTGAAGAGTGCCCAGACTGGGTAGGGTTAATGTTAAGGTTAGTCATAGGATTGCCTCTACCAATTTTGGGTAATTGGTATATTTGTTGACAGCATTGGTAACTTATTTGGAAAGAATTACATTTTTAGTATAATGCAGACCTCAGTCCATTAACAATTTTCACTCTGAAGTTGTGGTGAACAATTCTCAGGAAGAAAATGTATATTTTCTGTTAAATGAGAACCCTCAGGATAGGATGTTTTGCTCAATTCACCTGAATTCATCTAATGTCTCCCCCCCCCTCCCCGACATAATTTATCTTTAAAATGGAAGGGAGGTCTTAGCACCACTGATAAAATGATAAAGGAAACAAAAGGTTTTTTTACCTAATATTTTCTTTTGGGAGAGGGAAAAATAAATTTGAAAGTTCATAAAAGAAAAGTTCAAAATGAAAGTATTTTTCATGACATATTTTGAAGATCAGGAAGAAATAGGATTTTCCTAAGAAAGATAAAAAGAAGAACATACAATTCCTTTTCTTCTGACCACGTAGGTAGAATTAACTTTGTACTTTCCAATCTGATGTACAAATCATCACATATATTCTTTAAGTGATACAGTACCATTATATCTGACTTCATTTAACTAATTTATAGATTTTTTTAAAAAAATATTTCTCAGAGCGATTTTTAACTAACACTCTAAATGAAATATTTTCTAAAATGAAAGATGACTTTAGATGTTTAGAATAGAATTTCTCATATTAAATAATATTTTTATACCTGGAATATGTCCGTTTTCATCAGGAAAAGGCTTTCCATTGTAGTACTCTATGTCCTTGGCTGGTATCCAGCATTCAGGGACAGACCTGAAATCTTCTTCAATATTCCACGTAAATCCTGTAGGCAAGAATATGAATACCTTTGTAAAAGTTACCATCTAACTATCTCCTGCCTTTGAACAGGTTTACAATTTAGGATAAGTAACTAGTAACTATTTGGCAATGACAATTCTTTTTTTGTGTGTGTGTCAATTTTTCATTGCTCTTAGGTTGCAAATATGCTGATCTACATCTATTTTTGCTGTCCCATTTAAAGTTTCTGAAGTGTGTTTCATTACTGTCATTGACAAAATGATAACCAAAGGATCTTCAAACTACTTTATTTATTTAGCATATGGCATATACATTCAAACTACTAATTCATTGTAGCAAGGCAGTTCTACAATCAGAACTTGATGAAAACATTTCAACTTACTGCTAATCAAGAACTGATATTCTCTAGATAATTCTTCAAGGACAGAGGGAAACCTAAGATGAAATGCCTTCATTATCATTTTTTGTTACAATATATATCAGAAAAATCCCCTACCTTTTGAGTGTTCTGCTGAGTACATAAACTGCTTAAACTTCTTTTCGGCTTGTTTATTTGGTTTTCTATCAAGTCGGGCCCAAAGGTATGGATGACCTACAATGAGATTGAAAGTCTGATGATTTTTTTCAATTATTTCATAAACAAGGTAATGTGAGGTGTTGAAGCAGCATATATCTCCAGAAATAAGCAAACATGATATAGCAATAGCACTTAGGCTTATATAACACTTTACAATGCTTTACAGCCCTCTCTAAGCGGTTTACAAAGTCAGCCTATTGCCCCCAACAATCTAGGTCCTTATTTTACCGACCTTGGAAGGATGGAAGGCTGATTTTTCACTCTACATTTTTGCTTTCCTGAGTCTTCTAAGTATCCTTCAATTCTGACCATCAAAGTATTGTTATCTACACATTTCCAATTGTTAGTGTTTTGACTTATAGCTATCATGCCTTGCAGTCTTCTCATCCCTACCTTTAGTGACAAGTTGAAGAAAATGTAAACAAGAATCATCCTTATTGCATACCCTTTCTTATTCTCAACCCCTATAGTTCCAAATTCAGTAATTTATAGTAGCTCTTTTGTTCACTGTGAAGTGTCCTAAGAATGATCACATGTTCTATTGGTTTTAATATATTGCGTATTCAATCATGATTCACAAAACCAAAGGTCTTGCTATATCCAGTGAAACAAAGGTAAACCTATTTCATGTACTCCTGTTGCTTTCTACATTATCTCAAGCTAGCTATATTCTATGTATGACTATTTTTCTTAATAACATCTTGACAAAAGGTTTGCCTACATCAGAAATAAGTGCAATGGATCCACACCATAATTAATGGTTTTTTTTCAGGTTTGATCTTGTTATATATCTTTATATAATTATCTCCAGAATTATTATTGAAGTTTGACACTTCCACAGATATTTTTCTTAAAATCATTGGAGCTACTGAATTCTTCCACTACATCAAGGTAACAGTTTCTCCGAAAAGGACAATATATTTTACAAGACAGTCCTGCTGAAATGAAACATTTGTTTGTAAACCTTGCTTATTAATTTCATATTAATATTAATATATTATTAATTTCTGTCTTCAAAATCCTTATAATAGATCAGAATAGTATTATAAATTATCACTAAAGGAAATTTTACACAGAAGTGAACATGCATATTAGAAAATCTAGAGTTAACGTCTAAAAAGAGGAATAGCCTAAACATGCTTGGATATTTCTATCCTTGTTTACGATTGCTTGTCACATTCTAACCTAAGCAATTATCCAATAATACAGCTCCTGGTGTTTAGCAACAAATTACATTTAGTTGATCTAAAAAAACCAGGCCCTGCAGGCCCTGCACTTGTGGGAAAATGCCAGGAGAAAAAAATGGTTGTAAGATGTGCTGTTTGAGTCAATAGTCTTCAACTAAAAGACTGCAAGATAAAGCTCTCAGATATGGCTATATTTGGAATTTCTTGGGACAAGGTACCCATCTAATATTAACATTCAGGACCTTCATAGACACACTTGTACGGCTTAGATAGCATATACTTCCACATGACTGTAGATTGACAGCTATATTACACTATTCAAATTGAAGTCTTACTAGGAAACTAAGCCATGCTGAGCAGCAGAATGCACTTGCTAGCATTTTTCTGTACGTGGAAGAGGAACATCCTAATTTTGAATTATTCATTTACAAAAATGTGCATGCTACTTGTTTATATACATAACACCTAGTACAATAACATTTTTAATTTAATTATTCTATATTACCTTTGTATGTAGTTATATAACAGCAAGTTCCATCCACTTTTTCTGTTGGGATTGCACTGTATATATCTGCAGCTAAAGCCTTCTTATTAATTGAGTTGGTGGCCAACACTTTAAAAGTCTGAAAAGAAAATGATCATTGTAAATTTTCTGGCACATGTAGTCTTCTTTAACATTCTAAAAATTTCTATCAAAGGCTTTTTGTTTTTAAAGGATGACCCCAGTAAAGTAGCTGAGTCTCAGTTTGAAATTAGAAACATAACCAGCAGAAAATTAAAAATGGATGGAGGTGGAATGTTTGTTGTAATAATCTGATGGGATAAAGTTTAAATCTTCTGAAAATTCTACTTGTCCAAATACTGTACGGTAGCTTTTATGAAGTAAATGTATTAAATTAACTGATGGTAGCTTTGTACCAGCAGAAATGTTTAGGGGAGCAATATTTTGCCAGCTAAAGGGTAACCCAGGATACATTATTCTCCCTGAAAAATCCAATCCCACAAGGAGGTGAGTTCCAATATGCCAGCTTCCTTTTGAAGTGTCAAGAATATTTCATTATTTGTAAAGTATTTGCACCTTAAAAAGAGGCCCATCAGTACCTAAGTAATTCACAAGGATGCCGTCCTGCGTATAAAGCAGCTTCTGTTACCTCCGCGAAGCAAACGTGGCAGAGATTTTGGAAGAGGTGAAGCGATTCTACCTCTTAATCCAAAATCGTTACTTGCTACACATCCACGACAGTTTCACGTGGGCGTGCTGCAAAACTGGGAGAGAAACCGGCGCGAATAAATTCTCCCTGCAGATGCGCAGCCAGGCTCGTGTCTGGTTCTACTAAGACCCGCGGCTGGTCTGGAAAAGTCAATATCCGATTCTCCGCTTGAGACTTCCCAGTTTTTCTTTCTGACAGGCCCGCGGTTCCCCTTCACCCCGGCGGGTAACTCCGACCCCATTACCTGGCGCTCCCGCTTGGCCGAGGGCTCCTCCTTCACTTGAGTCACAAAGAGGCAGGGCACCTTCTGCTGCACCGAGCCCAGGCGGCTCATGGCCCCAAGAACGCGGCCCTTCGCCCCTGCAAGCGGGAAGCCTCCAATTCCCAACTGCTGCAAGCCGCTTCCTAGCCCGGAGGCCGCCCTCCTTGAGCGACGATAGACGCGGCGGGGGTGAGTCTCACTGAAAAGATTTCTGGGAAATGTAGTCCAAGGCCGATCGAGATAGGCTCCACACCTTTCCGAGTGATTTACTCGCTGAATTAGAGGAGGCGAATTCTTTTGATCGCAGCTTTCATCCATTGTTTCTTCATCAGCCTTTTATCAACCAGGTGCCCATCAGATGTATTAAACTACAACTCCCAGCCAGAACTAGGATGTTAATCTAAAAGGGAAAAGATTACGTGATATACGCGCCTACCAAATAACCACTTATTTATTACAGCTTTAAATTTTGGAAGTTGAGTTAGCTTTAAGAACTGACCTCGATCTTAGTGGTTTAACCCTTAAAACATTTCACAGATTTTTTAAAAAATGGTTCGTATGAAGAATTCATACAGATGCATTTTGCGGAATCGGAGATTATTAATATTTAATAAGAGAGAAAAAATTTAAAAAATCACATACCTTGCAATAAAATCAAGAATGTTTGTTTTGTATCCTAAAAAAAGTACATTAGCGTTTAATACTTTGGTTCTCAAATAAAGGTATTGTGCCGTTCAAAATCATTGTCCATTTGCTTTAAATATTTGGGAATAGTCAGTTACTATCGTTTATCAATGAAGAATATACATCATTTTTAGAATTCACCTGCTTGCATTTACATTGTATTGTTCTTTGATACAATGAAATTTAGGGTGGCAACTTATATAGAACTAAATAAATAATCCAAATCCAATGTTAGATGGCAGCAAATTATTTTCTGCCATCCAGTGGTCCCTAACATGTTTTCAGCCCAAAGGTGGTATGTCTACAGTGGTTGCGCTATATAGTTCAGGAACAGCAATGTGAATTTTTGCACTTGTTCCTTGTATTGCCAGAAATGGCCGATATTGATTTTGCAATACTACTTAATGTCTGTTTTTATCACTTTATACAAATGACTGAGTCACTTACAAGGGTTAAAACAGAAAACCCCACAACATATAACCCCCAGGCACCAAAAGATAAATAGCCCATGCACAGAAAAATGGCACATTGAGTTTATCTGTTTACCTGATCCAATGCCTGGGGAAACAGCCTAGTCTTCAATGCCTTACAAAAGTGTAAGTGTAACTGAATTGGGGCCATCCAAATCTTCAGGGTGACACTGTTCAACAGATTAGGCTCTTATCTGAAGAGCCATTCAGAAATGCTGCATTCATTACAGAGAGGCCTCCTTTGAAAAATTATGCATGGCTTCTATAAGATATAAAAGCAGGCTTAAGTGTGAAGCCATTGATTCATAAATATTCCTTGTAAAGTTTCTGCCTGTGCATTAATACCATGCTTCCCAAACCACTTTGAAATAATGAAAATAATTATAATTAATTAAATAATTATTTCTTACCACTCCCAGAAAAATATTTACATTTTACAAGTTTAATTGTTACCATTTCTAACATTTATCTCCAGAATAGCTCCGGTATACTTAGTCACATTTAGATCAGCAATTATTTGTTTATTATGTATGTATGTAAGTATTTATTTATTTATTTATTTATATCTTGAGATTTTTGTAAATACAGGTAGTCCTCAACTTACAAGACTTCATTTAGTGATCATTCAAAGTTACAACGGCACCCAAAAAAGTGACTTATGACCGTTTTTCAAAGTTACAACCTTTGTAGCATCCCCACGATCATGTGATCAAAATTCAGATGCTTGGCAACTGGTTCATATTTATGACCATTGCAGTGTCCTGGAGTCATGTGATCTTTTTGTGACCTTCTGACAAGCAAAAGTCAATGGGGTAGCCAGATTCACTTAACAACCAGGTTAGTAACTTATGAACTGCAGTGATTCACGTAAGAACTATGGGAAGAAAGGTCGTAAAATGGGGCAAAACTCACTTAACAAATGTCTCACTTAGCAACATAATTTTTGGGCTCAATTGTGGTTGTAAGTCAAGGACTACCTGTAACTGAAGGCACAAACATACGTAATCCTTCTTCCTCTTTCTATGTTCCCTACAACCCTCTGAAGTGGGTTGAGCTCAGAAAGTGACTGGCTCAAAGTTATCCATCCAGCTTTCGTGCTTAAGGCAGGCCTAGAACTCACAGTCTCCTGGTTTCTGGCCTGGTGCCTTAAACTAGTGGACAAACTGGCTCTCACATTCATGATTATTTTCAGGTTCCTTGAAAAAATAATATTTTAAATATGCTGTTCAAATGCTTTCCCTTATTTGAAAAAAAAAGCCAGTTCTTGAACTCTAAATATAATTTTTTTAAAGAAATGTGAATTCACAAATTAATAATGTAGATATTGTGATGGGACCTGCACCTACTCAGCAAAAATAATGTACTGCTCTGTTATTCTATTCATGTCTCATATATTGTAACAAATCTTTTCTTTATGGTATCTAAAACTTTATGGTTAATTCTTGATCGTTACCACTGAGAACTGATTGATTCCATTGGTTTATAAATGAATACATGAATATTTAAGTAAATAGATGCTTTGTTATTAGACATAGGTAGAACTAATGCAAGCTGCAAATAGTAATGTATTATACAACAAAACCAATTGGTTTGTTTTCACATGGCATCTTTATGGTTTCTTTTATGAACATCTCATACATTGCACTTCATGAGTCCTTAGAGTAAATCTGCTTTAGGAGTTCCTGTAACTATTGCAAATGTTTTTACCACTGTTCAGTAAGTCCTTCTCCCTCCCACAAGAGTGGAAAAATGAAAGATAACTTTTTTGATTGGTCTTCTTAGGATATTTGTTCCAATATTGCTGTGCTTTTCTCTCTAACAGATTATTTTTCTCAACCAGCTCAAATATCCCCAGACAATGAGCTTTTCAAAACCTGCATTTAAACTGTGCCAAAGAAAGAACAAGCAAAGAACTATACTTACTTTCATGCAATTAAACATCTATCCAATAGCCCAATACTTTCTGGCAATATTAGTAGTTGTTCAAAGACTTACTGATGTACATGCCATTAATAACAGGCTCTGTACTACATACATGTGTATTATGCTATGACCATAATAAAGATTTGATTGACTGATGTATGTGTTAGTAGCGTGTATAGTGGCAGATAAGCTTAGGAACCAAATCATTTAAATAAAGTCCTGGCAAATTGGGAGTTACTGATATAGAAAGGATGAGGATCTTTATTCTCCTTCTTGTCTCATTCTCAGTTCTGTCCATTAATTATGAGTTTCAGAAATTCTCTTAACTGAGTTGTATTTCTTTCATATATTTATGTTATGTTGGAATAACCAGATGAGTAGACCATGTGAAAATTGCTGTCTTCTTCCTGTTTTCTAGCACTTAGGAACAATGAAAATAAGTGAGCTTTCCCAGTTTAAGGGGCCATATGTTGTCCTTTGTGATGATGTCATAAGAACTAAGGTAACAATGAAAGAAATTCTGGAAGTTTGAATTTGTGCACTGTCTAGCAACCACTTTCAATTTGTGAGCTCTTCAACAAACCTTAAGAAGGTACCGTCTGTTTTACAATTAGTATAAGAAGCTTTTTGGTTAAAACTATAAACTGGAGGTTTCCCTTTAAGAGGAAATAGAACTTAGATCCTGAATTCAGCTGTACTCAGAACAAAAGGGAATATTCTTCCCATACATGTTGATAATTCCAACATTTATGCTGAGATCTTTCTAAAGGCAGTGGAGTAGAAGCACAAGAGGTGAAATGACAGAAGTTGGGGATGACTGTTTTTTCTATGTTCATTCAACCTGTGCGAAGGTAAATACTGCATAATTTATAATGGATTGCATCTATTATATTGTCATGTACCTCTCAGTTTTCCAAATTGTAAGAAATGCCAGGAAGACTGTCACAGGCGCAATCAAATTCTTTTTTTTAATTGAAAATCATTGCAATTACTTTCACTATATTTATATTTCCATTGTCTATACAGGGAAGTGACAATAAAAGTTATCTTATCTTATAAAACTGCAGCCTGAGCTACCTTGGAATGAATGATCATTGGAGATTTTTCAATAATAATTCTATGGCACATCAAAAGGAAACTGGAATTCTTTCAACAATCAATAATATTTCAGATTGAGCCATGGTTGCAGCAACTTTCCTTTATTCTTCCAAAGTTACATCTGCATTCCCGATTTCTCTTGAATTCTCTGTCCAGTCTATTTTCTTCTATCTGCTTCTCATATGTCTAAAACTGCCAATAATTTCCACAGTTTCCCCCCGCCTTTTTAAGCCTGAAAATTCTTTTATATTTAATCTTCATGAATGACAGATTGATATTCAGAATTCTAAAAACTGATGACTGCATAATTTACTTTCCAAGGATATTAGTAAATTTCAGCATACATTTGTACTATCCCCTTTCACTCTTAACAGACAAATAATAACATTTCTATGACCTTTTATTAGGTTTATAACTACCCTTTCCTGCAATTACTCAGAGACACTAAGGAAGCACACACAGTATTGTCTAACACACGGGTGTCAAAGTCATCATGTGTTGCCATCACGTGACGTATTGTGCCTTTTTTCCCTTCGTGGAGCTGGGATGGGCATGGCCTATGCATGACGCATCCGGCCCATGGGCCGCCAGTTTGACACCCCTGGTCTAGCCAAGTATATGGTTAGAAAGGCAAGAATGTGAAGAGGGTAAACCCTATGAAAGATGAAAGAAAAAACAAAATGAATGAATAGAAGGAAGGGAAGGGTAGAGAAAAAAGTAAGAGTATAGTAGAAAATATACAAAGAAATAATTTCCAACCTTCATCACAACAAACATAAACAAATTTAATAATCTTTAAGGTTACAAATAATTATCTCTTCACCCCATTTAAGCCATCACTTGTTTTAGACAATTCCATAAAGCATCATCTTTTCAGTCCTAGTATTAGTAGAAAGTCCATAAAAAGTTGCCAAAAGCAATAACATATCTTGTTTTAATCTTCATCAAATAACCAAGCTTTATATTCCTTTCCTTTCATAGTCTTAATCTTTAGTTCATTCAAATGTTGTCATAGGATGAGATTACTCTTCATTTCTTCTTTCTCCCAATGTAAATGTCAGGTGTAAGGAATCAGGAATGACATAAGAGTTTACTCAAAGTGGTTTCTTTATTGCTGATTGCCCATAGGTAGGAATCTTGTTAGACTAAAGCGTACTCTGCATAACTAATAGATACACCTTGAAAAAAATTAGGGTGGGTCTACCCCAAGCCTCCTTCTGTATATCAAAACTTCCTGGATGATTTGCCTCTTTGCTCCTTGGGAAAGAACATGTCCTCCTGTGATTCTGCACCACATTCCTCCACAGGTTTTAACAAACCTCTTTTGTAAATCCATATTATTATTTGAATTTCCCTTTTGAATTTTAATAGCCATTTTTTTTGTAAATCCAGTGAAACAACCTTTTCCAAGTCTTCTCTTAGTCTGTCAGTTGTAAATCTATTTTCAAAACCATATCTACATCAATTTATTCTACATCTAGTATTTCTTCAATGACATCTTTTGAATAAAGTCTATTCAGGGAAGCGGACATCATTACTGACATTGTTGAGATTGTGGCTATTAATTTCTGTCTCCGTTTTTCAAAAATTTTCTTTGATATTTTCATTGTAATAGCATTTTGAATTTTATAGACTTGAATATTTTTTTCCTCTACCTAAAATCTTTAGTCCCCTCTATTGTCCAGTTTTTAAATCATAAAATTGCTTATCTCTGTATAGAACTGTATAAAACAGTATAAAATAGATACATACGATATGTATATAAGGCAGATGTACAGTATTCTCATGACACACTATTTGTAAAAGTTTCAATATTCCAAGTTTATCTGGATCCTTAGTTCATTTATAATCTTCTAAGTTATATTTGCAAAATCTTATTTGGCTTTTTGCTGTTTATTTATTATTCTTTAGATTCTTAAGTTTATAGTTTTTCTTTTGTTTTTTGTTTTCTTTTGTTCAGAGCTGAAGAAAAACTCCCTGATAAAGACTTTTCCAATTGCTCCTTCCAAAAATCCCTGATAACTTTAAAATGGTTAACAGGCAGTTTCCAAAAGTGATTAGAAAGTGAGGTTTGCAAACTTGGTGTACTTTAAAAGTTTTTGTTGTGGTTTGAGCAAGATGGCTAATCCCTTTGTGTTTCCATGCTCAAACTCACAAAAGATACATTGTCCTATTGTCTCTTTATGAGTAGCAGCCGCACAGAGCACATATGAACAATTTCCCATTCTCTTCATATCTGAAAAAGTTTCAAGGAACTCTATAGGTCTTTAACATGGTTGTCAGTCCTGGTTTCACTATTTTCAGTTTGCCATACCACCCTTGGAAGTCCC
>JANHFL010000884.1:113297-124183 GCA_032468155.1 Oxyrhabdium leporinum
ATGGCTAGAGAATAAATATGAAAATTAGAGATAAAAGAAGAGCAGTGAAATGTAGAAAATAGGTGAATAGAATTAAACATGTTAAGGATGATTGTTATAATGAATAATATACTATGTGTATTAGCAATAAGATAAAAGTAGAAAACCAATATCAATATAAAGAATATGGTTGTAATTTTAATTATTACTGCATAAAATGTGCATACCCAAACAATACACCGTGTAATGGAAGATTGTTTGTATTAAAAATAAAATAAAAAATATTTTTTAAAAACGGTATTTGTGATGCATTTTTAATGTTCAGTTGACTGAGTTTCATGTTTAAGGTATAAAGTATAACAACAACAACAACAACAACAACCTTTATTGTCACTGTACATCTATACAACGAAATTGATTTTGCTCCTGCTGGTGCTATACATAACAAAAATACAATACAAAATAAATAATATAGAAAATGGTCCTTATACAAGTAATTAGGGAGAAATCAGTCATATGTTTCCATGTATGCAGGGAGTGATTTCCATGTATGCATGGAGTGATTGTAGTTGTATTTAGGAGTCTGAATAAGTTTCTTTTAAGAATAGCATCTTAAAATAAACATGTCCTTCAAGGCATCTTTTCTTTCAGAGTTAATGTAGATTTTATTTCCTTTGCTGTTGCCATAAACATATGACACAATACATTTCACTGAAGCCAGTTAGAATAATATATATTAACTGTCTGGAACACTTAATGAACCGAGGCTGAAATCCTACCTATATTTACCAGAAAGTTATTCCAATTGAACATGTAAGAATTTTATCCTATGTCATTGTGAATAGGATTGCATACTATTAAATTAATTGATTTATTTATTTGATTAAGGGTTCAGGTAATAAAATACATTATAAATACAATTATTAAATTTTGTTTTGGCTTTTAGGAGTGAATTAAGTCTGTTAAACTCTTCAAAGTCTCAATTCAAAAGTTTTATACTGAATTTAAAGTTACTTCCAATAGATTCTACATTGCAAGGGGAAGTTCAGGAAGGAATTTTGCATGCTGCTCAAAATCAAGATTCCACAAAAGGTCAGGAGAATACATTAAGGCCTATTCATCCTCCACTTATTATTACCATCAATCTTGAGGAGGAAGAAGAGGAAGAACAAGAAGAAAAATGTAAATATTTTTTCAAACATTCATGTTTGTTTACATACTGGCTTTTAGAAAGAGATGAAAATTATCCCAACATGAATATTCTTACCTTTTTTTTTCTTTGCTTACCTATATACATCTAAAATAGCCCCTACTTTTAAATTTGGAGACATAGTTAAAAAAGGAAATGAATGCTCTTCTTAAAAAGATGGATAAATGGTTTTAGAATGTCTGCTTCATCTGTAAATCCAGACTTTGAGAAATAAAAGCATATATGGTTTCTGAAATGCTTTCCAATCCTTTAAAAGGAGCTCAATTCTGGGGCAACAGTATTAGAAAGGAAGAGGGATGATAACTTAGAATGGAGCTTAGAATGAAACATTCTGAAAGGCTCCCCAAATGCTGTCCGAAGGGTTGCATGAGGATTTTTCTATTATTATTGTTTTATATTTTGTGAGCAGCATGGTGGCCTAGAGATGGAGCTCTCAACTCACAATCAGGACGCTGTGAGTTCAGTGTAATGGCAGATATTTCTTTCTCTGGGTGAACTGAGTAATTGTCTGCTGCAAACTGCATAGGCATCAGGAAGGGCATCCGGCCAGTAAATGCTCAGCTCCATCCAGTCACCCTGACTCTGATGCAAGAGACTACAAGGTCATTAAAAAAATGTTTTATATTTTGTCCATAGTCCCAGGAAAATTTATCCTTTTTTTGACTTTGAACTTTCTTTTGTCATCTTGTCCCTTTAATCCAAATTTGGCCCTGTTTTACTAGCTTTCAGAGACTTGTTCCAGTGATGGACAGAGTCTGAAGACCTTTTACATAATTTCTCTCCAACACTGTTGCGATGGAAAGACTAAGACTAAGAAGGAAGGGAAAGCATATATATTCTGGAATTCTTTCCAAGTTATTCTCAGCAATAGCCATTAAAAAGATCTCTTTTCCATGTAACAAAATAACATGGTGCATGGATGTGCTTTTGCTTTCCTCTTGTGTTGTGCCTTTGTGTCAATGTGTGCACTGGAAAGCTTAGGGATGGTTGCATACAATTTGTCTTGGGACTCAAGAGAGAATGGGGTCTAGAATGGAACAATTAGTAACATTCCAGCAAATGTGCATCTCCTTCTCCATGTGAGAATATTTTCCTTTGCAACTTTGGCCAGATATGGCTCTTTTTTTCAACTCATAAACTCAGTACTTGCCCAAAAGCAAAACGTCCTCATTACATATTTTTTTGTAAGGATATTTTGAGCCTCTTTACATATTTTTTCCTGTGCCCGGTTGGGAAGGAAATAATGAAAGTGGAGAATAGAAAAAAATAATCTAGATTTTTCCTTTTATTCAGTCAGTAAAAGAAAGATTTTATTTTGTATTATACATGTAAATGCAATTCAGATTTGCTTTATATGGCACAGGAAAAAGCCTGGGAAGAATTTTATTAGAAATAACTTTTTAAAATTGTTCCATACAGATGCATCTTATTTATTGTCAAAGACACCAGAAGATATAGAAGAAGAAAAGGCAATAAAGGAAATGTGCTATAAATCTGGTAAGAATCTTATTGTTATATCAACTAAGATTGTTGGTGCATTTTTTTAGATGATATAACAATAGCATTTTTTTCTTTTCTTTTGTCTGTTTGTGGATGAAACAGGAGAATATTATAGAATTCAGACTTCTCAGGAAAATAATTTAACAAAAAATTCTTCAGTGCTGGAGAATGAGCTCATTAAACCTATGGAAACATGCAGAGAATTACAAGAAGGCAAGGAATAGAACACTTTGAAGTTTTTAATTTTGGATCTTAAATGTTGTTTTATCTTTTTAAAGATAAGAAATATTCATTGTTAAAAAACTACATATTGTTTAGAGATAAGCTCCAGGAAGAAGCCCAAGTTCAATCTCTGGACTTGCCAACTAAAAGTACCAATTAACAGATGTGACAATGGGGAATTTGCCAGTTACCTGAGTAGAAAACTGTCTTAAGTATAAAACCTGCTGCTAGTCAGAGTTGAAAATATTGGGTTGTGCCAAGAGTGTAACTTATTTCAGCTTAAGGGCTGTAACAAGCTTTGCATATGATGTTATTTCAAAATAAGTGGATAATGCCCAAAATGGACTGGTTTTCTTTGGGGGAGTGGGGAGAGACTGGGGATTTGAAAGATGATTTGGAGCCTCCTGTCTATTAGGCTTGGGCCCTTCTGATTATTGGGTTCTGGAAGCCGGGAAAGGGGATTTGATAGTCAATATATTTTATTTTTCCAACTCTGAATTACATGAACAAATAACATCTGGTATAAGACAACTTCCTATGTATCTTTGTATGTAAAAAAGAAATACAGTATAGCCTTTTTGTTTCTCCAGTTAAAGTATATTGAATAGTTAGATGGGTTGATGCAAAGTTATATTAGTCCTATTATAATTTAATATGTGAACCTAACTTACTCTAAGTTCAACTGAGCATTGCGCAATTAATTATGTGTAGAAATGTGCTATATGATGTCTTTTTAAGTATTAAAACACTTTACATTATTTTTATGTTCATTTATTTCAGACACTTCGGTCATGGAATTAAGTAAAATATTCATTAGTCATATTTTATTAATTGTTCCTAAGAGAATCCATCTTATTGTAGAAAAAAACGATAAGTAGAACTTAGTAATTTCATACTTATGATCCCCATATTGCCAATAGATAGGTGTCTAAAGCTTATAGAACAGTAGGTAATGCTATGATAATAGCTGTCCCTACAGAAAACTATTCCTATTACATGTAGTTTAATAACTTCACATATTTTCTCTCTCACCATTCTAGGTGATGGTGTTGCAGTTCCATCAAAGTTTAACATTATAGAAAGGCAAACAAAAATAAGAGCCTCAGTGGACAGTTGCTCTAAATCTGAACTTAGTGCCTTTGAAAATGGAGGTAATTATTTAAAATACAATTTCTACATTTAAATTCTTATAACTGACAATAAAATAAGTGTGCAGCAACCTACACATACATATTCACACA
Organism: Oxyrhabdium leporinum; assembly: GCA_032468155.1. NCBI lineage: Eukaryota > Metazoa > Chordata > Lepidosauria > Squamata > Cyclocoridae > Oxyrhabdium > Oxyrhabdium leporinum. The sequence continues at coordinate 117,450 of JANHFL010000884.1, forward strand.
CATACACAAACTACCTAGTTTGCAGAAACTCTGCTCAGTCTTTTTTATTTTCCAGTTTAATGAAGCAATGCCATCTGTCTTTATTTAATTTTATTTAAAGAAGCTTTGGGATTGTTTGCAAGCTACATTTACCTTCTCAGACTGCAATTTTTGCATCCTTTCTCTATTGAAACCATCTACAATAGAGACAAAGAGGGAGAAGGAGAGGGAGAGAGACTTGGGATTTGAATCAACATATTACAAAATCACTGCATTGTTGTTCCTGAATAGAGATGCCGCAGGTTTCAGAACAAAAGAAAAGGATTCTCCATCAGAACAAGCAAGATAATATTGGGTGGCAGGTTGGGGGAAGCTGCTGAATAGACCTTTGAGAAATAAGAGCCCTCAGCGAGGATATTGGTGTAATCATCTGTAAGAAAAAAAGAATATGGAGGTGAAGAGTGTCCATTCAATTTCCAAGCAACTGAGTTCTCATGTGCTTTGTAGGGAATCAGTAACTACAACACTGCAGTGTTATTTTCCAAACAAACATTACAGTTCTAAGAGAAATTCTAGCCCCTTTCAGATACAATGCCCCAAATTTTTTAATATGTGAGAACTGCTGATAACGCCTCATATCACTTCTTGTTCTTGGTTTTGGATGTCAGCCCTTTGTAAACATCCACTGTAGTTATTTGTAAAGAGAAAGCTACATAAAGTATACAGCTATATGTACATAGGCTTCCTTATAAGCCAAGCTCCTGCTTTATTAGAACAACTTTATGTTGTTATTCTTATTATGATGATTAGATTTATATCCTCCCTTTATTTATGTATAACTCAAGGCAGTGTACATCATGTTCCCACTTCTTACTTTACTCCCCCCCCAAAAAAAAACCCCCACCTTTGTGAGGGGGGTTATTTCCTCCCTGTAGGCAATTCTGAATGTACAATTGCAGGATAGAAGTAGCATGATTTGAGTGATGGTGGCAAATGAGACAACTAGTGGCTGCTTAGCATTTTAGGTGTGATATCAACTGACTATGGAGATGGATTGCAAAATTTTCCAACCTATTCCTTTCATGTTAGATGTGGCATGTGTTTATAGTTTGTTTAAAATAAGCAGAAGGCCTTTGAAAGGAAAAAAAAATCTACTTACAGGTTTTCAGTATCAGCACGATGATTTAGGCACATGAAAGAGTTATTGCCATTTGGGCTTTACATAGGATCCATTGATGCTTGCTCATACCATAGAATTACATTTCATTTTGCTAGTTTGTTTCATGTGCATATTTTGCCATTCATTGCTTTTCCATTTAGATGGAAAAGTGCAGACATCTAGAAAACTATTTTTTTATTTCTTTCTTTTGTATGTTTCTTGTTCTTGTTTCATTTTTTCTGATAATTCTGTGATATATCTGTTTCTCTGTAGGAGGTGATTGTTACTTGTCACAAAGAAGTATATTTGTTGAAGGGATACAAAACAAAATGTTCAATGGAGACAAACAATTTACAATGCTAAAGTGTTTAAACGTTAAAGGTATTCAGAACTCACATCTTACCCTTCTTTTTCTCAATGGAAAAATAAATATATGTGCTATTTTAAAACAGGGGCTTTGGCTAAAATATACCCCAGAGAAATTGCTAATTTTAGAAGTCTTGCAGAATAGGTTCACTCAAAAGTGTGATTTGAGCAATGTACTGCTTATATGATGCCATAATTGGGGAATCATCTTGATATATTCTCATGCTAGTGGCATTGTATCACTGGATGAGGATATGACACTTCAAGGGGAGAAATCCCGTTTCAGAATGGCAATCATTGCTATATTGTTTTTAAAAAACACCTCTACACTAATATTCGATGGGATTTTTGGCATACTTCCTTCATAGTTCCTGGTAGTACTGGTACTAGTATATTTCGTACTGTAGTAGTATGATTAGGTTTAACTACTTATGTGCCATCAAATCAACCCCTTAGACCAGGGGTATCAAACTCAATTTCATTGAGGGGTGTATCAGGATTATGTTTGACCTCAGGAGGCAGGGTGGGTGTGGTTGGCGTGGGTGTGGGCAGCTTGACATCACTTGTGTCGGGGGCACCTCTGGTGGCCCGGGAAGGACTGGGGGGATCCATTGTCTCCAGCACGCAGCCCTCCCGGGCTCCATTTTTGGCTGCAATGGCCTCCTGCAGCACTTTGCCAGTGAAAACGGAGCTTGGGAGCCACACACGGCCCTCCCCAGCTCCATTTTCACTGGCAGAGGCACTGCAGGCCAGTCCTTCACTGTTTCTAGGGTGGCCCCATGGGCCAGATCTAAGCACCCTGCGGGCCAGTTCTGGCCCACTGGCCTTGAGTTTGACACCCCTGCCTTAGACCTTCTCCAGGGTGATCTGTCCCCAACCAGGTCTTCCAATTGTGCCTCATCTTAGGAACATTGTAGAATAACCCTCAAATAAGGCTAACTTAGCTGCAGTACAAATATAAATTCTGTCTTATTCAGTTTGCACCATCATTAACTCACTGTAACCCCTGGCCACTTGTATGCTTATATTAAGGGAAATTGAAACTGCTGCTGCTTTTGTTTGCTCCAGCCAGTGCTCATATACTTGGATGAAATATATAAAATGCTAAAAAAAAGTAGCAATTGAACTACTATTATAACAATAGAATGAGAGAGCTCTAAAGATTAACAGTAGTCTTCTGTTGAATATTGATTTGAGCAAATGCTCAGTTATACCTACTTCTGATGCCTTTGCCTTTTCTGGAAATAAGCATGTCATTAGTCATTGAATAGAACAATTAGTGGACAGATATACTGTAGATCACCCTGGATATCCTGTTTCTTTTTTTTATACTTTTGCAGCTATTAGAAATGATTTGACCTTGCTTTAGAGTGAACTTTTTTTTTTTCAGTTTAAAAATACTTCAGACCCTGCTAGGGAATTTCTGTATTTGTAGGTCATTTCATTTGCCAGTTTGGCAACTAGAAATAAAGTAACAGGCAATAATATTGATGCTATAAATATCAGATCATTATATATCTGGAATGAATGTTTAAAGATTGTTAAAATTATGAATAGAATTCTTGGATCATGTGGTAACATGGGAACAGAGGCCATAGATAATCCTGATTCAGAGTGTGCTAAGCCAAGCTATGATTCCTTTGAGATTTAATAAGTTGCATAAACCTACTAGAATGGTTATTCACTAAATCATGTAAAACAATGACAGTGGAGTAGATAGATCTGTCTGTTGGCTTCCTTACTAATCATTACTCTGGAACTGAACAACACAATCCTAACATTTTTTTTAGCTACAAGCCATACAGAAAGCATCAAGAAGCACCATTTTAAGGGAGTAAAGAAAAAGAAATGGCTATCTGAGGAATCCAAAAATCTGCCTACCCCTTTGACAGCAAAAGGTATTTCAAAGGAACTTTTTGAATCATTCCAAATAGCACAGTCTGCCCTATTTTACCATATTCCATCATCAGATACACTCTACTAAGATGGAGCTCTCTATTAGGACCCAGTATTTAATTCATTTTTCGATATGAATGATGGATAACTTAAAGTCCTCCACAAAGTGCTGGTCTGCTTCCAGCTGGGATGTTCTGGGTTCATGGATGACTAAATTGGAATGGATTTCCCATCCTTGCAGTATATGTTGAGCCCTGAGTAGTTTCTTACATGTTGGGGGAAAATATTGATTGTTTTATTATCTCTTGCAGCAATGCATACTTCAAACTCTAAAAGTAAAGGGAATTGCCAACAAAATGATCAAATCAAGAATGCTGAGAATGCCTCTTATGTTCCTTCTCAGAGAGCCAATGGGAGAAGTATTTCCTTGAGTGCTCCAATGGCGGGAAGGTCACAAAATCTCACCTATGCTAAAATTGGGGTAACCAAAGAATCCAAAATGAATTTATCTACAGGTGAGCATCTAGTTTTGTAAGATCTCTTTCTAATATGGGCGTCAATTTGTTTCCTAATGAGATGCTATGCTAATTAAATACTATTGTTTCATCAGTAAAGTTTTTTCAACTGTGATGCGGTGTCCTAAAGCTTTCAACGTTGCTACTCTGACTCTACAAGGAAGTTGGTGTTATCTTCTGTCTGTTGTTTTCTACATGAATTTGAAACAATGAGATTTAATTTTTCTTAACTGCATAAATTGCTATTGGAATTAATTTTGAGAAAGCTCTATCTAAAATAACAAGTAAATTGTTACTTAAGTGAATATGATTCTAGGTTTTATACAATGTCTCTGCAATTAAGTTTTTGCAATGAGGAACGAAGTTACAAGAAGTTGATCATTCAAAAATTCTGCAATAATGTTAATTTTCTATTAAAGATGCCTATGTTAGTGCTGTTCACTGGAGTATATTTACTAAGAAGGCAAACTAGCAGTCATTACTATTTTTTAATATTGTTTGTGATTATTTTGAAATCTCACTTTATATTAATGATGTCATTAATTCTGTTTCTTGCTCTAGTTTTTATGATTTGTATCTAAATCTTATTTCCCCAATCCTTAGTGTGTTATGTAAATGCAACAATTGTGGTTTGCAAACTATGGCCTATGACTTAGTCCACAAGCCAGAATTTAACAAATCAGAGGTAACTTAAATAAACTCAGCTGCAAAATTCTTACCTCTTCTTTAGCTCATGTAGGGATGTTGAATATTACTTTTCATTAATGTTAATAATCTTTTTTCTAGAAATAAAAAAAATACAGGGCAAGTTTCAGTTCAGGTTTCTCCCCTCTTGCCTTGTTATTAAATATTTATTTTCATAATAGAATTTTAATCTTAATTCTGGCATGCTTCTAATCTCCCTGTTCATTTTGTTACTTCATTCACTAGTTTTATTTTTTTAATCTTTTTATTCCCCCACCCAAATGATAAATAATGTTTAAAAAGAAAAATATATGTTGATTGCACAAAGGATTAGTAATAGACTAGAATAATTTAGACTAATTATAACATACTGTACTGTTGTAACTTTCAGGAAAAAAAATATATTTCCTCTGTATCAGTTCATAACACTAAAATTGGATCTTACCATGAGCTTTAAAGGTTTATATTCTGTAACTCTCAGCAATATCACTTCTTCTGAAAAGTGTTTTCCTAAAACATATTGGAGAAGCTGGTAGTTTTACCTTATAGAAACTAGAAAAATGCTGTCCATGTTGTTTAAGAAATTTTGATATTTCTAGAAATCATTATTTCACTTTGTTAAATTGGTTGCTCCAAATATTATTAATAAAGTTAAAACCAAACTTTTCAGAGGAAGTTATTGATCGTCTAAAGATGATTTCCAAATAGTTTTGTTGCATTCATACTGTATATCACAATTCTGTTTTAATGTTGTAATGCCCTTTATATTAAATGTAATACTTGTTATCTTGTATACTGAAATGTAGCAATTTCTTAATAAACATTTTCAATGCAGCAGATTTATTCTCCTAATATTTTTTGCCCCATCTGATTTATTTGTTGTGCTTTTTGGTTCAGTTTTTAGTGCAGTAGCACAATATGCTTTACAATTATTTTTCATACCTAATGAATTTTATTTATATGCCATATTTTAAATGTCCCTTCCTAAATATTTTTCAAGAAAGATAATACTGAAGGCCCTAATAGAGAATTATTACTTGCCTGCCTTGAAATCCTGGCAAGTGCTGGTTCCAGTTAGAATAAAAATTCCGTGATATTTTGAACACTGTAGTTGGTTTGGGTCACTACTAGGAAAGAAAGTTTGATTTGATTTGAACTCTCATGAACAATTGCTGATCTAAAACAATCTTATTTAAAAATGGAAGAAAATTAAAAAAAAATAAAAATAAAATGGACAAAAAATATGTTACTCGTCTAAATTATTAATGAAACTTTCATGATTTTTTAAAAAAATAATCGGCAAAAAGTATGTTATTCTTAATATTAATGACACTTTCACAATTTTTGTAAGATTACAAAAAGAATACAAAAAGACTACAAAAAAGAATATAAATTGCATAAAAGAACTAGTTATCAACATGTTCATAAAGCTTTTATGTTCTTTGTTTCATCTGGATGCATAGCAGCCTCTCATCTTCAGTAGATTTGAATAGTTTTTTACAAAAGCTAAATCAGCCATCCAATTTAAACATTTCATAAAATAACTTTGAATAACATAAAGAAATCTGGAATACTTCCATTTCCTTGTAAGTTTTTTTGCATATGTACTTAGTTATTAGTTTGTATTATATTGGCTTTTAATGTGCATTCTTGTCTGAATTGTTTAAATTGTATTCACACATTTTTTGTTTTTTAAAAACTTTTCATTTATAGTTTTGTAGCATCAAAAAGTATTTTAAAAATGATTTGTGCTGTAAAATCCAAATTACTACTAGAGCTTTAAAGCTTAAAATGTTCATCATGTTTTTGCTGCCATCTAAAGATCAGCCTGATGTTTCCAGCCCAGATTTGTAACCCTGAGAAAGAAACCAATTAATGTAGGATTGGAGTTGGGACCAGTCACTCTCTTTCAACTCAATCTATGTCATACATAATTCTTGTAGAGATAAAAGGTATATACCCATCTATTCCTGAAGAATAGGCAAATATATATATCTAACAAAAATGCATTAAAATAAATGAATTAAGTGCACAAGAAGATTTCTTCAAAAGTCTTTTTTTTTTTTATTGAAAGAGTTTTATACAAATTTTTTTTCAATTTTAACCCCATCCCCCATCCCTTCCTTCCCTACAAA
>JANHFL010000884.1:124283-137512 GCA_032468155.1 Oxyrhabdium leporinum
TAACTATTATCTAATTGTTAATCTTAGTTTTACACAAACCAGAGTTTACCATATGTGTTGCACCATTGTATACATTTATAACATGGATGAGACTTTTTCTTTTGGAAAACAAGAGTGTTCCATCTATTCAGACCTCTCAGCATGATATAAACTTATGAAATGATTTAATGCTCACTGTTGTACCATACCAAAACTAAGGAATTGGTACAATGTGTTATAGTTTATTTTACTTATCATATGCCTACATTTCTTTTCATTTTTATTCCTTTTAAAGGCAAAAGTACAAATTGCATTAATGGTAACAATATGTCTTTATGAAGTTTCCCATGCTTTCAAGAAAGCAAGAAAAATATTTCTCAAATTTGCATGAGTAGGGATTTGAGCAGAGAGGAGATTTGTATCTTATATATATCTCCATCTTTCCCTAGAACTATAGGGGTGCAACTACATGGATAATTACAAGCACTGAACACCTTAAAAAAGAAGAAATAAAGAAAATGCATTTATAATACTAAATATTTCCCCTTTTTATTATTTCTGACCCAACAGAAAGTTTGAAAGAAATTATGTAAATCTAATTAGAACTCCGTCCATCTGTCTTTCACCATGGTAATGTTAGAAAACGGAGTGAGGTGCATATGAGGCACTCTGGGTCATTTGATTAAGAGGAAGAAGCAGTTTTGGGAATGGAGCAGTGAGCAATTTCCCAAGATACTGGCCAACTGCCTTTGGAACATCTTGTTCCCTGGAGTGAGGTTGGCTCCAACCTTCCTGACCTTCCGCAAGAGCTTAAAGACTTGGCTCTGCCAGTTGGCTTGGGACTCCATGGATGGGGTGGGGCTTCAAATTGGTGGGTGGATGATAGATTAATAACAGATTCCATATCCCCCCCCATGCTCATCCTACTCCACCCGCCTCTATCTTTTAGTTACGATTGAGTATATTTTTATAACATTTTATTGGTGTAGTGCAGGGGTCAGCAGCCTGCGGCTCTGGAGCTGCATACGGCTCTTTGGGCCCTCTGCTGCAGCTCCCTGTGACCCTGTCGTGGCAGAGGGATGAAAGAGCTGTTGCCCTGTCATGGCAGTGGCATGGTTGGAACCTTAGTGCAGGAGCAAAGAGCCCCCGCATTTGCCTTTGCACGGCAATAGCATTCTGCCTTTGTCGCGGTACATTTGCTGTTGCCACCAGCAAAGAGGGCTAGGAGAGAAGAGCGGGGGTGGATCTTGTGGGGTGGGGCCATCCCCCAAGCCTAGCTTTCTTCCTCCTTGTCAGTGGGGCCAAGAGAAAGAAAGGGGTGGTGTGGGGAAGCACTTGCCTCCCCGCCGAGCGCTGAGCACATCAGTCAAGCGGGAGGGTGAGATGGCCCAGCAGAAGCACCCCCATTGGTGAGTTGGATGGTGGAGAGGTGTGGCCCGGCTCTTGCAGTGAGACAGATGTGAGCTGCCGCCTTTGAAAAGTGCCACTTTCTGTTGCCTGTGCCTTCCCCGATCTCAGCTCCTTTGCCCCAGCAAGAGCTATGTTTCTGCATGCTTTCTGTTGCCTGTGCCTTCTCCGGGCAGCAATGGCTGGGGCCATGGGGGGACAGCAGCAGAGGTGTCAGGGCTGCTCCTCCCCCTCAGCAAGCCGGGCCTCGAGGAGCACAGAGAGTTGCAGGTGAGTGCCGGAAGGTCAGAAGAAATGCTCTGACATGGCCCCAATATGCGTTTCCAGCACGCACTCCTGTGTCCCGAAGTACAATTGAGAGGGGAGAAGGGAGCAAGGGGAAGGGGGAAGGGTAGGAGGGAAGGAGAAGTCTAGATGGCTTTCCTTTGGTGGGGGGTGGGGAGAAAACCCAATACCCATTCCATGGCCTGCCCGCTGCTCTTAGAGCACTTGCACAGCATACTCGCCCCTGGCAACAGCAGTGGCGGCAGGGGCAGCTCACTCTCGCCTCCTGGATGTCAGTTTCTGTGATGCCCTGCCTCCCAGCTGATCATTGGCACACTGCTAGTTTGCCATCCGAAGTGGGCTCCGAAGTGGCAGCGGCAGCAGCAGCGCCAGAATGTCTGGTGTGCATGGGTTCAAGACATGCACGTTTCTCCCGGCCTCCTCCTGTGGTGGGGCAGGCGACAGGCCTGTGTCCACCAAGCGCAGGGGTTATGCCTTGGATGTAAGGGGGAGACTCCACAGTTGCCAGCGCACTCCTGGGTTGCCCTGCACCTGATTTGCTTTGGAGATGCTGTGGCTCCTGTCACTCCATTCGCACATTAGCTCATCCTAGAGTTATGGATGAGTGTAATGATTTGTCTCTATCTGTGCCTGGCCCACCGGACCTTGCCAGGCACACAAGAATTATTCATGTGCCTGATTTGTCCCAGATAAGTGGCTTTGCACCTGCATGGGCAAGTTCTTGTGCAAACACACATACACACACACACACACACACACATAGATTCAATAGGGGACAGCTCTTTTTTATAGCCAAACACATATTATTGCAGCAACCTGCTGTTGTACATGGATGCAGAATGGCTGGGAAGGGGACTGCTTTACAAACATGTACTCACTTGTGTGTGTGTGTGTGTGTGTGCGGTTTTTTTAAGAGTTCTTAGAGCAGATAGTTCACATCTGCTCTCTCTCTTTCTCTTTCCAGATGTCAGATTCCCACCGCCCAGCACCAGTTCAGGGGTTCCTTCTCTCCTCCCATGGAGGAGGAAGAGAGAGAGAGAGAGACACCTGGGTAGGTGTGGCTGGAGTGTGTGTGACATATGACTGGGTGGAAGTGACATTGAGTTGGCCATGCCCATCCAGGCTTTGTGGCTCCCAGTGTTTTGTTTTCTGTGGGAAATGGGTCCAAGCGGCTCTTTGAATGTTTAAGGTTGCAGACCCCTGGTGTAGTGTATAGGTTTTGTAGCTTTATCCTTTTAATATTGTAAGCCACCCAGTTACCCTTTGGTAAGATGAGTGGCCAAACAAACAAACAATCACTTTGGCTGAACTTTTTTCTGAACTTGTTTTCTTCACTGGCCCTGAATTGAACCCATTTCTCATCTTCACCCTTTCTTTTGCTGATTTTTTTCCCCATGTCAAATTTGATTCAATTGGTTTTTAGAAAGTTATCACAGTGATAGGCAATGGACATGAAACCCTTTGCTTGATTCTTTCCAATATTATGGTGGACTAGAAACAATTAAAAAATATTGTTTCTTATAAGCATTGCATAAAATATTTTTTTAGGAATGTAGAAATGTAACATGTGTATGTATGGATGTACAGTATGTATGTACTTTATGTGGCATATAGGGCACTCAATCCAGGAGTGGGCTTCAAAAACCTCAGCAACGAGTTCGCTGCCCAGTTGCTGGGTGGGCGTGGCCTGGTGGGCGTGGCCTAGCCGGCCTCCTGCACCATGGTGAGAGGGGCGTTTTTGCCTTCCCCAAGGTCCAGAGGCTTTCCTGGAGCCTCTCTGAGTGCAAAAACAGCCTCCCCTCGGGCTCTGAACGCTCTAGGGACACTCCTCCTGGGCGCCAGATGCTCTAGGGAATCCCGTTCTTCTCCCTCCCCAAGCCTCTGCACACACCCTGCACTTACCTGCATCCACAGCGGGCAGTGTGGAGACTCCTGAGAAGGGCAGGATGGAGTGGGACGGGTGGGGTGGAGTGAGTGGGGCCAGCCAAAAGTGGGATTTGGGGGTTCAGCAATCCCCGCAGAATTTTCACTAAGGATCTGCCCAAACCTCCGTGAACCCCCAGCAGCTCACCCAATTCAATGAAAACTGCCTCCGATCACCATACAAATCTCTATACATTTTAAACCAATATAGTCCAATTGGTGATCTGCAGATATATGTTTTACTTCCAATATATCATAAATTTACCCAGCATAGAGTTCTTAATTAATACCTGCTTATCTTTTTTGGGCAGTTATTTTAAAATTTTGTCTCTTTTCATATGCAATGATATGCATAGTACCCTGCCACTGTACATAGGTTGGCCTTTCTTAGCATGTTATGTTTTGCTACACAGTGCTTTTGTTTCTTGCCATCTGAGCTTCTCTGTACATGACAAAATTCAGCTGACTTATCAGATATATGCATTTTTATTTCATAATGTAAGCTATCTTTATAGTTCCTTAATAATACACTGGTTGGGTATAATCACTTGAGTCCATTGATCAGATAAGCACATATACAAGATGCAATGTTTTCATAGTCAGCCAATTCCAGACAAAGCAAATCCTAGAAAATCTCATTCTTTTAAATCAATGCCAAGACAGCTTTCTCCTGAATAGCTCAGCGAAGTATGTTTGAATATTTCTTGTGTAAAAGCCAAGCTTTGATATATATATAACATTTAATTTTCTGATATCTGATGTGCGTTTTTTTGATGTGATTACTTAGGTCAGAGCTACAGAGAGAAAGATTTATTTAAACAATAAAATTATTTCCAGAATATAAAATATAGGGGAAACTAGTATATATAAATAACCTCACATTCCTTTCAAAGAATTATTATTCATTGGAAGCTTGTAGCAATCAGTGACACAGAATAAAACAGATATGTGGCAATCACACCCACACACACCTACATACCAAGGTAAGTGAAATAAAAAGAGTGATAAGTACAAAATTATAAAGTTGAAAGAGAGAGGCCATTCATAATTCATTTGCTTCAACTTCCTGATCCGTGTAGAAAACCCATAACTAGAACATGTTCTAACAGATAACCTCACTAGTTTTCCCATGATGCAAGGAAGAGTTCCTCTTTCCTGTATGGTAACTGGCTCTATTGTTAAAGTGCTTTTATCAACAATAAGTTTGTTTAGTGCTCAACTGAAATTGACAATTTTGTAACTCAAGACTATTACCTTTAGCTCTGACCTCTGGGCAGCTGAGAGAAAATGGGGTTCCCAGCTGAAGTTTTTGATGTACAGGATAAACCCTGTCTCATTAATGGAAATTTACAGGTATTTTACCCATCTTTTTTATACCAGAAAAAAAAATCCAAGAAGGAAAATACAGGCAGAGAGATGCTATGGTTACCCAAGAACCAAAGCATTTACAAACCTCAACTTATGATCACAACTGAGCTGAAATTTTCTGTTGAACAAGTGAGACATTTGTTAAGTGAGTTTTGCCCCGTTTTACGACCTTTCTTGTCACAGTTGTTAAGTGAATGACTGCAGTTAAGGTAGTAACAAGGTTGTTAAGTGAATATGGCTTTCCCATTGACTTTGCTTGTCAGGAAGTCATATAAGGTGATTGATAACATGGGACCCTGGGACGCTACAGCCATCAGAAATCTGAGTCAGTTACCAAGTGTCCAAATTTTCATCAAGTGACCATGGGGAATCCTGAATGTCACTTTTTTTCAGTGCCGTAATGTTGAATGGTCACTAAACAAACCTGTAAGTCAAGAACTACCTATATTTCAAATCATTAAAAGTGATTTTACCCTTTTTTGTTTAAGGTTAGGGTTTTTCAGATAAAAAAAATGACTTTATTTGAAATACTAGCTTTATTTTGAGAAGGAATTACTGGGCCATTTTTTAATAAAAAGATGGAAGGTCAAGTTGTATCAAAGGACAATCAGGAGAATTGTGGCGCATGAACATTGAGTCCATGTTCAAATTAGTGCACTTTATCTTGGGTTCTTTCTATTTCATGGTTAATATTCCATTTTCTCAGGGCAACTATAGTAAAATGTAGTCTGGAATCCCAGGAGAGAGGAAATGCTTCTCAGAGGGCCAAGAAGCAGTGGAGCCTTGCAAGTCTGGTAGGCAGGAAGAGAGCTAAGACAGCTCCTTCCCTAGCAGTTCACAGTTTATATCCATAGTTATGTAGATAGTTGCTTTAGGCTGGCAATTTTCTGTCTGTAAGTGAACAACAATAAAGAAGCTACTCAGAGATAGCTGCAGATGTCGTTCTTGATACTTGGGGCCTAACATTAATCTTGCCAGACAAAAAGATCTGCATAACTATACTCTATAGGGAGAGGGCTGTGTTCCTGCCTACCAGACATTTCTAGGTCCTGAAGGCCAAATATCATGCATCAGCATGCATATTTTCCAATGAGACAGACCAAAACAGGAAGATCATTTAATTACAATTTATTAGAATATTCTGATAAAAGGATTTCCACTCATTCAAAGAGGGAACTTAGATCCTTAGCTTACATTTCATTTTATAGCTAAGACATCAAAGAAAATACAAGTGAAAAGGTGTAGGGGAAGTAACTTCCCCTTTCCATAGGAAATCAGTTACATGAAGTCAAACAAGTTACACGTTTGCATCCCATAATTCCACACATGCTCATTAAAATGAAGTCCGATGACAGAAGGGGTGTAAATTTTAAGATGTTAATAAGGAAAAAGGTTGTTTGGAGTTTACAAGACAAACCAGATGCCAATTAGGGCTAACAAGCTTTTCCTTATCAGGAGAATTCTCCATACATCCTCTCTTATAACTTATCTTTTCAGTTTAGAAATGTTAGAAGCTATCAATCAATCCCTACAACAATAGGATCAAAAGTTCTCCTACATTCCAGTCTGTGATGATTTGATAAACCCTTATCACCATTTTAAAAGGGAGAAAAATAAGTCAAATTAAAATATAAAGTAACTATGTTATTTAACAAGTATAACATTATCACAAAGTCCATGTTATGTAGCCCTCAGTCTGCTGCTCTTCGCCCTCTGGGAAGCAACTCCTCTCTCCTGGACTCCAGACTCCATTCCACCACAGCAATACAGAACAGAAGCCCCAAAGCAAACCTTCATGTGGCACATTTCATCTGGGTAATAAATACCTACTTGCTCTGCAGCGTTATCATATACTTCAAATACATCTAATTTAAATTTATTTATTCATTTATTTATTGGGACATTGTTCTGATATATATATATATGTATGTATGTATGTATGTATGTATGTATGTATGTATGTATGTATGTATGTATATGTATATATATAAATATATAGAATATAGAAATATAGAATATATTTTCTTATAGAATTAAAGCTATTTTTCAATAGGATTTTTTATTATGTAAATCAGAAAATGTTATGATAACAATTCTGGTATATGTGCTTAAGGAGAATGACAGAGTCAAAGTTATAAAAGAGGAAAATTAAAACTTTCTTTCTTTTTCTTTAAAGAGAGGTGTGCTTCAGCATATAATATACCAGCCTGGAGAAAAAGAAGCCCGCATTCTAAAATATATACTAAACCTGAAAAAATGCATTCAGGTATTTATAAGGTGATAGTAATATACTGCAAGTATTAAAAATGAAGCAATCAAGAATATGGAGAGAGATTTTTAAGAGATCAAGATATATTTTTTCCGATTGCTAATGGAAAAGGGGCAAATTTATGAAGTAAAATGCTAAGGCTAGCGACAGATCAGTCTTGTCTGTAGTCCTTCTTTATATAAATTAATAATTAAAACTTGATTAAGGAAGAAAGTTATTTACTTTACAAATAAGTGTGGATAATGCAAGTAATATATGACGTAATGGTCCATTAAGATTTGGCAACTGCAACTAATTGCTTTCTTCATGTTCGTGAAGCCCCATTTTTTAAACATAAGATGTACTAATAGCTAGGAATCCAGATTATATTATTAATGTCATGATTTATGGTTTATTGTACACCACCATGACGCTATAATTTTCAAATTTATGTTATTGAATTTTTAAACTTTCATATGCTTTCATTTCAGAGTCCAGAAGAAATGGAAGTAGATAAAATGGAGGTTAATTTTAAAGAGAGGAAAGAGGGAATAAAGAAATGGTATATTGTTCTTCTATGGTTCGCCATCAAAAGAGGACAAAATATTCAAATTCAAATGATTTGGTTATCAGGAAATCCAACTGGAGATCTAAGGTGACAAAAACATTCAAAAATTCAGGAAGTATATGTGCTAAAACATTTGCATTAAAATATGTAAGCAACCCATCTATTTCTGAATCAATTATTTTAATATGAACCTGGACTGAAAGTTTTACTGTTTGGGAGTAAGTATAGACATGCTTCATAAATGCTTTGGATCCCATGTGAGAGCAAGCACATCTCTATTATACAGTCATTTATTTTCCACGCTTTTGTCAGAACCTGAACAAAGTTTAGCTAATTTGTTGAATAGCAGAGAGTACTGGGCTCTTTCTTAATCATTTTTGAAAAGCATACACAAGTGCCCTGCTTAACATTGCCATAAAGATGGGATGTGTTCTCTCACAAGAAAAAATGTTTAGGGTATTTTGCCTTTTTCAATAGAGATTAGTATGATTTTAATGACAATGGTCCTAATGCAAGGAACACCAGTCTTTTGTTCTTCCATAATGTGGAGCTACTGAAAACACTGTGATGCAAAGATGACTATAGGGTCTACTAACATTTTGTGTTCTTCCAAAGAGTAATCAGCATATATTAATCTGCATATTTAATTCCGACCATGTTTATGTAAAGATTTTCTGAATACTGTAATTAACTGACAATCTGAAAGCTGGAAGGGAAGGAAAACTTTATAACAAGGGTGTCAAACACACGGCCTGCAGGCTAGATGCGTCATGGACTGGCCACCCCCACCCCCAGTTTAGCGAAGGGAAAAAAGTTGCGATACATCATGTGACTATAATGTGATGCTGTGAGTTTGACACCACTGCTTTATAAGGATTGGTTAAAGATACATTTACATAAAGTGCACTCTCTGTGCAAAGTGCTTTAATCACCAAATGGGTTCAGATAATGAGTATCATTTGAATGTGTCTGAACTTTTTCTTACAAGTAAAATGCTTGAGACTGGCTGTAATTTCATATACTGATTTCCACATCAAGAGAAGTTTTTGTTTGATTTAATCAGCCAGAAAAAACAAGGGTTGATAATTAAAAGACAGTTAATAACATTCATTTCATACGTTCTATCCATATAGTGGAAAACTGCATACAAGAAAAGATATAATACTATCTTTGTGTCCAAATAAAACAACACTTTCAACTGATGCAATACCAATAACAAATACAAATTTTGAAAAACACTAAACTAACATGGCAGAAGGAGTGGGGAGAGATGATGTCACCTCTTTAACCAGATCTCTCTTATACACCGTGACACTGTTTTATTCAGGACTGTATCTCGGCCATCCTCTATCATATTTCCTGCAGCTGATTTACCACTCTTATTGTCAAAAGGTAATTCTTAATATAGCCTCATACTCATCTTTGATCAGATATGTTCTTTGCTTTCCTCCAGAAACATCCCTTCACCTTGATGTCCTCAGTTAGGTTGGAAACTGAAAGGAACTCAAGCCTACCTTCCTTTCTCCATAGTAACCAAATTGCAGATTCCAACCATATCTTTTACAGCTGATTATCAATACTTTGCCCATGCCATTTTATGATATCTCTATATTTTCCCCTACAGGATCCATTACAGGCATTACTTATCTATCTAGCTAACATTTCTCTAAATAAGAAATGATATGATGCTTTGTCTTTTGAAATTAATTATGAACGATACAATTTGGGCCATTTTGGAAATGTAAGTCTTCTAAAAACTGGAGCATCCTCTGGTAAATGCTAATAAAGTAAAAAAAATGCATAATATATTTAAATGAATAAATAAATATTTTTTTACTTTAACAAATCAATAACCATTAGAGGGCAATAGTACCACATATAAAGACACTAGTAGCCTGAGAAATAGTAAAAGAATAGTAAGTCTGATTGCCATCTACAGTGAAGCTGTGTGCAGATGTTTTTTCATACAATAGTTAACTTTTTATGAAATTTTAAAGAAGTGCTAATGTTGGAATTAACAACCAAGGCATGGCAATAAATCTCTAGAAGCATAGCAGCTCTCAGTAGCTAGCAATAGAAAAATTAAAATAATAATAATAATATAGCTAAACTGTATTTATTGAAGCTACAAGAAACATTAACAACAAAGATCACCAGCTACCGCAAAGTATGACAATCCCAGCCCATGGCCTTAAGCTACATTTCTTGTTCTGCTCTTATGTAGTAATGGACTTCTTGCTGTTCCTCAACCTTAGCTGTGGAGGCATGTCTACCATAATTTGATAATGACTCTGTTTGATCTTGGCCTCTTTGCTTCTATCCTTGGTAGCTTTAGCAATCACAATATATATTATTTGATAATTTGACAAATATTTTATATTTGACAAATATTTTATTATTTGACAAATATTTTCTCCCATATCATCTTTAGTAGATTAATTGCATGATCTCATCCCATCCTTCACTTCAAAATCTGAAATAATATGTTAATGCAATAAGTTGTAGCCAGTGGTGGGATTCAAATAATTTAACAATCGGCTCCCTGCCTCAATCCTGGATGCTGCTCTGTGATGGAGAAATGGGAAACAGAGCTGTCGCTGCAAAGGAAGGAGGCCGCTTTCCCTCTTTCTTTTCCCTGCTTATTCCCTTGCACCAGCTGCTCCATTTCCCATTTCTCCATTGCAGTACTGCACCACGGAGCTTGCCCCACTCACCACCCCACCCAGATTCCCTTGCTTCCCCCAAGTATTTCTTTGCTAACCTGATTTCTAGTTCCATTTCTTTTCTCCATCACATTTCTTGCTATCGTGTTCAGGGAAACAAAAGTTTGTGGGACTAAAAAAAACCCCAGTTCAATCAATTCCAACTTCATGAGATCTTTTTTTTTTTTATGAGAAGTTGGAATTGATTCATTGAATTTTTTTTTTAAGTTCCAAAACTTTTGTTTCCCTGCACATGATGGCAAGAAACAGGACAGAGCTGGAAATCAGGTTAGCAAAGAAATGCTTGGGGGAAGTGAGGGCATCTCGGCGTCAGGTGCTGAAACTGGTCCGTCTCTCTCCAGCAGCTGCCCAGGGCCACCAGAGGAAAGGCTGACATTTACTGGCACTTAAATGCAGTGGCATTTCAGCTCTGGCTGGGAAGGGGACAGCTAGCATAGTCGCTGCAGGCTGGACACCTGCTAGCTTCAGCATCCTCCCTGACCTTCTGGCACTCTGCTGGCACTTTGGTCTTGGGCTGCCGCCTTAGGCACAAGCCCCTCCTCCACCACCTGCTGTAAAGACATCCCCTTAAAGTAAGACCTAATGGGTCTTTTCAAAAGACCCAGTCTTATTTTCAGGGAAACAGTAGTTTTCTCCTGAGTGACGTGATAGAAGGCGCTGTGTCTCTGTTTGATTTCCATCGCTCTCTTGGATTTTTGGGGAGGGTTTTCCCCTCACCTGGAAGGAAGTTGAATGAAAACCTTACGTGGTCCGGAAAACACAGATTTATCATAATCAGTTTGCCGAACTCAACCCAAAAATAGGTATCAGTTCTGTTCAACCAGTGCGAACCAGCTTAATCCCACCACTGGTTGTAGCCAAAGGAAGCAAAGCATTACACTGAAGTAGATGTAAAAAAAAACAACTGTCATACTGTGATACACTAGAAAGGCCAGTTGCTAAAAATGGACTTTGGAAAACCATCTCCACAAAGTTACGTCAATGTTTCAAGGTAGTGACCCTTTGAGAGTTGTATGCAATGAAATTTCATTTTAATGTATGCCGACTAGTATACATTCAAAGTGACAATAAAGTTATTATTCTATTCTAAGTCTGAAACCTATCAGGTCTATTATTACAATATTTCTTATCTGGAGACGATGGATACCTGCTAACTTGATTTCTTGTACGGCCTAAATTAAAACTATGGCAGAACATATATCCACAAAAGTTGAACTCACCTGGTTCTCATGCTTCCTTTGCACTTATACTATAATATTTTAGAGCAGTTAATCTATGACTTTCTTCTATCCTTATTTTTATATTATTTGTATACTGTCATAAAAACATCAACTAAATGCACATTTTACACACTTTCACAGATATCTTAGAATGTATAAGAAGTGTATGAGACTAGTTACAATTATCCAGGTAACCTGTCAGTTCATCAGACTAATATATCAATCATCTTTAATATAGAACATTGATAATGATCAATGATACAATATCATTCAGCATATAAGAATCAGTTGTATTCAGCTGCAATAACTTTTATACCCAGAATATGCTTTGATTGTCTGATAAGAAAAAAAATAACTAAAAAAATAATTCTTTGGCCAATTTGTCTGTAAGAAATTATATTCCAGCATCATCGCTCAACAGATTTTGACTTTTTCTTTTCACTTTGCCTGCCAAAGAAATGTGCTATTCTTTGATAATGTTTATGCTTACACTTACTGTGAGGGTGCTGCTGGCTTCTGAAAACAAACAAATCAAGCAAGGTTGCTAATGCTTTTTAACTGCATGAATAACATTAACATTCAGGAAAAAAATATAGTATTCCAAAGTGAACAAAACTAGCTAAAATCAACACTGAAGCTACATTTTAAATGTATCCTGAGCAAAAAAAAAAATCAATAGACCATAAGGCATGCATAGATGACATATTCATTGGGCTAATATAATGTATCAATCATCACATGCACCAAGGAACATAGGAACTGCCTACTTGATCAGGCCAAGATCCATTTTAGTTCATTTTGTTGCTCACAGTGGGCAACCAAATGTCTCTAGGTTGCTCAAAAATAGGAAATGAAGAGATGCTATTGTTCCCTTTCAACTGTATTCAGAACCATGTTGTCATCAATATGCCCACTGGTTGTGAAGCATCTGAATCTTGATTACATGATCGTGGAGATGTTGTGATAGTCATAAGTGTGAGGACCAGTTGTAAAATTACTTTTTCAGTACTACTGCAACTTTGAATGTTCACTAAACAGGGCAGTTATTAAGCAAGGTCTACCTACAGTATCCAGATTATCCAAAAGCTTCAGGGAGGTGTACAGTTCAGACAAATTACTAGATGTAAGATTATGCAAATAGACTTTACTTATATACTTTGGATTTTCAGTCCTTCTTCCATTTCTTGATGTATCTTCTGTCTATTCAAATATTCTTCTATCTTTCTGAGGAGAAAAGGAAGGGATAATTTGATTTCTCAGTTGGCATCAAATTTAGTGGTAGAATGACAGCAATAAATTGAAACTTATGAAAAGAGCTATTTAATAAAACTTTCAAATTTTTTTTAATAGAGTCATGAGGGGAATTTTTGAAAAGTCTATAGATATTCTAACATTTATATACCGTGTTTCTCAGAAAATAAGACTGGGTCTTATTTTCTTTCCCCCCAACCCTACCCCACCCCCAGGGCAGCAACATCCCTTCACTAACCTGCTTTCCAGGTCTGTTC
>JANHFL010000884.1:173851-190855 GCA_032468155.1 Oxyrhabdium leporinum
GCCCCCACAATCCGGGTCCTCATTTTACCTACCTCGGAAGGATGGAAGGCTGAGTCAACCTTGAGCCTAGTGGGATTCAATATGACTGATTTGCTGCTGTTCTTCAGTCCATAAAATATATCATTGGATTAAGCACTGACTAGAGAAATAAACTACTGTAGGCTTAGTTATGGGTTATCTATTGCAGGTTGAATCAGAAGAACAGGGAATTAACAAGGGATGATACTAGCAGGACAAATCATACATCAGCATATCACAGTTCAACTGCTGACATTGTGATGAAAGTGCCCTCACTCCGTGCCTCCTTCCCATTTGTTTCCCTTCTGTAGAAGTTTATGTCAGAAATACTGATCTTCTATACCTCTAGCTCATCTAGTCCAGATGTTTGTTCTGGCCAGCCAACCTCACAAGGACGCTTGCTAATTTCCAGCAGATGGCCTTCAGAGGAAATCAAACTGCCATCAAGGCCAATGATCATTAATCCCTATCTTTCCTATGACTTCCAAGTTGTGGGTGGGATTGGGGTCTTGTTTGATTAACACAGAACTATTTTCTACCACAATCCCACACTACATTCACTGTACTTCTTTACAGAAATGAGGAAATAGTTATAAGATTATAACACAAAACTTTTATGGATATGTGATTTGTTGTTAATTTCTTGTGTGCATTATAGCCCTGAATTACCATTCTATAAACTGAAAGCCTAGACACTTTGTGGTGGCAAGGAAACACCTATTAGAAATGTCCAATAAATTGTTTGCTATTTGATAACAATAAATTAAAATGAGGGATTATTGTAAACCATTCTATATTATCCCGACTTGAAAAAAGAGAATGACAGCATATTCTTTGTCAGAGACACTTTTATTACAAGAAATTGTCCATTTAAGCTTTTATTGTGTGTTAGTACAAAAATGTATTCAGAAGAAGATTCAGAAATATAAATTGGTGCACTGCACTGGTTGGTATATCAGGCTTTCAGCTGATCACAGCTGAGACCTGGCATAACATAGGTACAATTTAATGCAAAATCCATTTCTGCCCAAATAACTCATTTTAAGAAAAACTGTTCTTTTTAGATCTATTCAAAATGAGAGTGAAGAAATCTTTCTGTGATTTATTTTCCCCAGAACTGCTCAGTTTCAGATTCTTTATGTAAAATAAATCAAGGAAGTTTCATTTGTTCCATTGATTAAAAACAAAAGTTAGAACAACTGTAGATTTTTCTGCAATGTGATTTATATAGGAACACAGAATGAAAATGCTGAGAAAATGCCATCATGACATATTTACATTGCTGAAATACAGGTGAAAAAATTTGAAGAATCTCTGATGAGCTTCTATAAAACATCTAGTATGGTACTTTTCCAGCATGTTAAATGTTACGGGCTAAATTTCTTTGATAATCCAGCCAAGGATATATGGAGAAACAAGCTTGTGCTCTTCCATTATATAACTACATGTGTAAAAGAGCAACTCTATCTGGACATGTTTCCCAAACAATTTTGCAAGGTTCGATTCTGCAGGTTTTTGGATAAATTAAAGGGTACTTTGTATTCTGCAGCCTTTCTGAAGCTGATGCCTTGCAGTTGTGCTGGATTGTGTCTCCATGTCAGTTTTGTGTGTCCAGGATTGGATGGAGATGTTGGAAGCAGTCCTACAGCACATCTGGAGGGCATCGAGTTGGCAAAGAATGTTATAACTCATGGAGACTTTAATACTTTCTTTGGGCTTTAGTCCAAAAGGAAGTTGGACTAAACTTGAAACTATATTTAAAAGAAAATAGTTTCTGTACAGAATAGCCTCAGAAATAAGTTAATATTTATTGAAATCCAGGATGTTGTTGACATACATTCCTGGCATAGAAATCCTCATTGAAGAATCAAGCAGAGCAGGCTAAGACATCAAGCACACCTAACTGACAAATTCAGCCTTAATTCTAGACACAAGGCAGAATCATGTCCCATTGCACCTGACTCTGCACCTACTGTACTATATATAGCCTAATCTACAGTCCTAACTACTCTGTGCAAAAGCATCATTACTATCCGGTTGAGAGACAAAACAAACAATTGTTAAGCTCATCTGAACATGAGATCAGCAATCCATATGAAATGATAAGTAGGAATGACCTTGAGGGAGAAAGGACGAGGAGAGCAACCAAGGAAATGATCAAATAAAAGGCAGCTGAGCGCAGAACAGGAATGTAGGTGAGGCAAGAGCATCAGAAGAGACCCTCCCTAGTTTTTTGGACTGTAAGAGAAATGTTGGGAGAGAAGTACCTTCAGACTTTCAAAATTCTGTTAATGTAACTTTCCAGTAAAATAGAATTAGCTCATCTATGTTTCTTGCCTGGTATAGCCTTGCAAGGCAGACATCATGATATCTGGAACCCTAATAACGGAAGGTGCCAGGTTTTGTAGTAAGTTGTGTTTACATTCAATTATAGTAAATAAAATTCTTCTTTAGGCCTGACAGCTAAACACAGAAATCACAGAGGATAAGGCATGGAGCAGATGAGGCACTCTGAATGCATGAACCAGCGACATCATGTGTTACCAGTGTCATAGGTGTCATAATTATCCTGGAAATATTTAAAAAATGAACTAGAGAGAGAAGCTACCCAGCTGCTATTTACTGGTGAACTGATTTACTGGCAATGTCGTATGAGACAATGAATTTATACTGACATTTTACTAGCCATGCTGTTAACATCTTCAGAGCAAATCCGAATCTGAATCTGACAGCAACACATATTCACTGTCTCATACAACATTATCTGGAAGGCCTTTCACTTGCAACAAATTTTCATTTTGATCAATTCTTTCACTTTTAGCATATATAGACAAAATCACACTATTTATTTTCAAGCTAAAAACTGTGCAGAGTATAGAAAAGTGGAAAGAAATAGTAAGCCAAGAAATTAAAGGGATGAGATAAGAAAAAGAAAGATGTCACAGTTAAAAATAGTTTGTACCAATATATTCATATTTTTCTTTTTATCCTTACAAACCATCCTTTCCTTTCTCCATGTCCACACACCACTCTATCACCACTCTTTTTAAAAAAATCACCTTTTTTTTTTTAGGTTATCAATAGTTATATCCAACTATAACTTTCCATAATTCTTAACATTCAATTTATTTTTACAATTGTCCAACATACCCGATCTTACTTTCATATTAAAAAGTGGGAAGGAGCATTTTTTTCATCCTTTTCAACATTCCTCCTTTGCAATAGACCACATACTATGTAGGACCATATTAGCCAGCATTTGCAATCTATTTTTTTTTATACTTTCTTCTTTTGTAATCATATAATCATATATATAAATTCTCATTGTTCTAATTTTTCATTGTTTATGTATATCTTGAAATTGTCCATATTCTGTAATAAACAAAAGTACTTCAGTCTTGGGTACAGAGATTTATAGCTCTCGTTGCATCATAGAATTTAACATTCATTGCAATGCAGTCATGTTCTCAGCCAACATAGTATCATTTCAAACAACCACATTTGTGTTTACTTGCTCAATCGACATACTTCTAGTATGACTAAAAATATTTAACATACATTTTCCATAAATATTTTAATCAAGGACCTATCACACATTTTTGTATTACAAACTATTAATGCTCAGCTTTCTATTTATTTTCACATACTTTACTTCCAATATATACTGCTTTTATTGCATACAATCAATATTTAACACCATATCTGCAAAGTACATTCCTTAATTCAACCCTACATTTTTCATCATACTCTTTCTCTAAATTATATATGTACAGTGCTTTTTTCCCTATATTTCTGAATGATCCATTGAACAAAAATCCTGCTAGACATAATGCCATACTAACTTTCCACATTTTGCTCATGATTACCCTTTACAACCATGATAAAAATGACACAAAACTTTTCCCTAGATGTGCTTTATAATCTTTCTGTCCTTTTTGTATTCATTCTTGTGATATTTCCTTTTGCATGATAGAACATTCATCAGTTTTAACTTGTCTTCATGGGTTAAACAAGCTGCACAACCAATACAAGTTTGTGTTTTCTACAATAATTCTGTTTTCTCTCTTTTTAAATATTTTGTTAATTCATTTGTTGTTTTTGACTATATTTGTTGCAACTGTTTTATTCCTTACTGACCACACATGAAATGTCTCTTACTCATCCTCATTTTTTCTGTCATATCATTTTGTGCATTTTATCTCATCCACAGTTTCTTTTACTTCATCATTCCATCAAGCATCTTTTCTTTTGTCTTATTGGTATAACATCATTCAGTTCTGTAGTACTTTGTAACGTAACTCTTTTCACTTTGTTCCAAGTAGCTTCCATAATCCATTCCCTATATCTTTATCTTTATATAAACTTTTCCATTTATATAAATTGCATCGCGTGCGCATGCGCATGCACACACACACACTGAAATAATTGTAAGAGATGACCAGGCTGAGCCCAAGAGAGGGATTAAATGTGTCATAAGTCATGAGACTCTGCGTGCTCGCAAGAGATCTAAGTCCAGCCCACCTTGAATGCTTCTCTTATCTTTTGCTCATTTACCTTAATAGCTAGTTGGTCAGATTCTGTAGAGAGCTTAAGCTTGCAATAAATCTTTATAGTCGTTTGTACTTCCTGAATCTCCTGATTTTCCTAGTCCCTCTTCTTGGGTTTCCAAATGCCGAAGCTCTTCCTATATCTGTCATCTCATTCCATTTATCTATACTTTTACAACATAGACATACAACATATCTATTTTTTTCATGTTGTTCACCATTCTTACTGTCACAGTCAAACTCTTTTGTATGCCATGATCTTCGCTAGATGTGCCTATAGCCTTTAACCTTTGATACACATCTTAGTTTTGATCAATCAAGGGTTTCACTTAATATTTTTTGTAAGATAGAGAAAGCGCAGATAGATTTGTCAGCTTTAATCATATTCATACCACATGCAGCATTCCATGCTAATGTTAACAACAGTATCTATGAGTTTGGCCATAAGCATAGTTAAACCCAGTTTTATTGCAAGAATACTCATGCTATTCTATCCTAGCTAGTATCTGTCTCTAGAGATTATTTTGCAAGCAAACATCTACTGATTACAACCCATTAACTAGGAGATATGTGAAAAGTACTGAAACATATTCAGGATGTTCTTTTAGAATGGAATCACATTTTAACTTTTAAAATGTAAAAGATCAATTTAAAATTCCCTACCGGTATAGGATTTAAATTCAAAATAGTTCATGTACTGCTAGGTTGCAGGTGGATTGATTTGCTACCAATAAGTGGAAAAATATGCTCTCTGTCAGGCACATGCTCAGCATAGAAAAATCTCTGACAAGGAATATATTTGCCAAAAAAGAAAATAAAGAAAACATCTAACTCTAATCTAATTCCTAGCAGATCTTTAAGAATGCACTTAACATGAAGAAGCAAGGAGGCAGTATTCCTAGATTGCCTCTGCCATAAAGTACGTTGACTTGGGATTCATAAAATTAAGAAAATCACTAATTTACTACATTTAGATAAGGATTTTTTATTTGTTCCCTAGCATCTATATTCATTCTGATTGTTGTTGTTGCTGCTGCTGATGTTATTACCTTTGAGTTGATTTCTAACAACTGCTGGGACAAGTCCCTGTAATTTATATTTTTAGAAGTGGTTTACCTTTGCCTCCATCTTAGGGCTTGGAGAGAGAATGACTGGCCCAAAATCACCCAACTGTCTTTCTGTCTAAGGCAGGACTAGAATTCACAATATCTTGGTTTCTAGAGTAGTGTGATAATTACTACACCAAACTTGCTTTCTTTGTTCTTTTATTTAGAATTAAAATGTAACAGTGTTATTACAGTGCTACTGCAGTATAGTGTTATACTTAATGGGACTACACAGTGCATTGGATTATTATCTCCAAAAGGTGTAAGATAACTATAGTATCAATGCATGACACCTTTAAGCAGTAGCATCTTTTTTTCAAGATGCTGCTGCTGAAAGCATCTTGAGCATCCCTTCCCCAGGTAACATACCTTGCTCTTATCACAAAGGTCCAGGTTTTTCATAGAAACTCCTGGCCTTGGAAAGCTGTAGTATGCTTCACTTTCTGATGAATATGGTTATCTTTGCTTGTTTTTCTTGAGTTTGCTATCTCCTTATAACTTAATACAAACTTGTTTTCCCTGGGCAATTTTGTTGCTGGACAGTTTGATAGACAATAGCTCCATGACCTTGCTTTGTATTTCATTCCTTGGCTCTGAATGAAGCTTCCAAGGTTTGATAATAGTTTGTTCAGTGTTATTTCTACCTTTGTCCCTATGGGAGGTTATATTTTTTTGTTTGTTAGGTTTTGGCCTTTCTTTGGTTGTTTTTCTAGTTGTTTTTATTTGGATTTTTATTTAAGGATTCATAATAGTGTTGTTTTCCTTTGACTCCTCATCTTCTGTTCATCAGAATCACCTTTTCTTTCTCTCTCTCTCTCTTTCAGATTAATAATATGCATTCTTTTGAAATTCATCCCATATTCATCCTATCACTATCAATATGTAATACAGGAGTGGAGGCTGCTTCTCAAATATGCCCTTATCACTATATGCTCTACGCACAGTTGGGGGATATATTGTGCATGGGCTATTATTATATAAAAAAGCATCCTTTTGAAATCCACCAGAGTTGCCTTTCCTTGTTGTGATTAGAAGATTCATTCCAACGTTTCTACTTCTAACAAAGAAATATACTAACCTGAACTTAGCACAAGAGTTTTTTATAATATATATTGCCAATCAGTACAGTTTCAATAAATTAACAAGTATTGTTTTGTGTGTGTATATTGCTGGGAATAGTAAGAATATATATTATTCATACCTGTTTCATAAAGTTTGGCTAAATCTATATGTAATACAGTTGGTGAAAAATGTCAGTTCAAATAATTCCTGTATTTTATTTCAGGAATTTTCTTCATTAGAGTGATTCAAAGTTTTGTCTACCCAAATCTCTCAAAACTTTTCACAATCTTCAATAAAAGTAGACAATAAGTTTTGATCCCAGAAGGTATTTAGTTCTGCAGTCCTGTCCAATATAATTTCAACTATTCAGCTGAAAAGCAAGTCAGGCCTGTTATGACAACATGACACACTTATGGCAGCACCTTGTCAAAACACTTTTCTTGGTAGGAATATTTATGGACATGTTGGATATTATAAAGTCATGCAACAGTTCTAATATTTCTTACCAGATGCTGCAGAGAAGAGTTATTTAAGCAATATTGGAGGGTTAAATTGACTGATAATAACTGTTTATTCTATTCCTATGTAATTTTAATAGGAGGTTCAGCCTGGCACTGAAACGTCAATGAAAAACAAACAAACAGACATGCTATTGTTTTAATAATCATAAGGGGAAAAACACATTTCTATTAATTAAAATAATTGTTTTTGTTTTACTTTTCTCAAAAGTCTCAACTGACAAAGAAAAACCCTCTTTTTGCTGATTTTTAAAAATAAGTAAAAGTTAAAGTGCACCAGATTAATCACCATCCTTGTAGCTTATTTGCAGGAGCACTGAAGCAGTGTGCGAAGCTTATACTAATCCTGTCTTCATTTTCCCCACTTTCTTTTAAATATATCCAGGAATAAGGCTTTTTTAAAGAAAAGGGAGAAAAGGGGTGTGTGACATAAAAGGAATAAAATACTGTATTAGATACATATGCTAGTTCCACTGATTAAAGATTGAAGATTTAAAATCCATTATCAGTAACAGTGTAACTGAATTCACAGTCTTGAAACAAATTGAATCAAAACAGATACTGACTCCGGTTGGGTCTAAGGCACATTGTAGTTAGCAAGAGCCTTTCCATTGACCTTTGTTAAACCTAGTATAGCTTCAGTAGTTTTAATGAGGTTGGGATTGCTGCAGAATTACTACATTCTCATTCATATGGATTAGTGCTGTTTTCTCACTAGAAGCTCAGTGGTTCAACAGCTAAAGAGTAAGAAAGGGAGAGAGGGGAGAGGAGGAGGGATGGAGAGAGAACAAAAGATAGTGAAGACTCTTCACTGGAGTTTTTTATTATATTACAGCAGAGACAATATGCTATATATCCAATCCAGTTCCTTTCTATCTTCAGAACTTCACTTTACAAGTATGTTGGCTGGATCTGCACATTATCTTCCACACATTTTAGAGTATTAATTTGAAAATAGTTAATTTGGGTATTCAAATTTTACAATATCTTACCGGCTGAATTCATTAAAAATGTTACCTTCAAACTGGTCTTTCACCCAGAAGCCTTATTGGCAGCATCCATGTTATTGATCACACCACTTTTTTACTCTTAGTGGCTCTACTATTGCATCTTGTTCAGGTAATGCCTAACAAGACAGAAGAGAACTAAGACTCAAAGTAGCATTTTTTGTGACGAAAGCCGGTCACATACAATTAACTATGCAGTAACATAAAATACATCCACTCTATGCGAGAAGTGAAATTAGTTGACAGAAGCATTTCAATAGGGGTTTCATGCATTACTATATTCTCTGTACTTATTACATGCAAAAGCATTCTTCTATATATTAATAATAATAGGTAATGCAACTCCAAAACATTAACTACCCAAAATTCAACTCTAAGCAGTTCAGAAACTTTTGATCATTCATTTTAAGAATAAATAGCACTATTCAATTGGAATATGTATAATAAAAAATCTCTTCTTACCCCTATGGATGGTACAGTGAATATAAAAAGTCTATATATCCCTGTTAAAATGCCAGATTTTTAAGAAATAAAAAAATCAAGCCATATAAATTATTCCATCTTTAATATAACATATAAACTATATAATTAAATTGAACAACAAACTGAAATATTTTAAGGCAAAAATCACAATAAAAATGTACAGTAATGTGGTTGCATAAGTGTGCACACCCTTAAACTAATACTTTACTGAAGTACTTTTTAACTTTATGACAGCATTTAGTCTTTTAGCCTGAGTATAGCACATCTTGCCTTGGGAACCTTTGCTCATTGTTCCTTGCAAAAGTGGTTTAAATCTGTTAGATTGTGAGGGTATCTTCTATTCACAGCCCTCTTCAGGTCACCCTACAGATTTTGAATTTGATTCAGGTCCAGGCTCTGGTTGGGCCACTCTAAAACTTTGATTTCTTTCTGGTGAAGCCATTCTTTTGTTGATTTGGAGGTGTGTGTTGCTAGGTTGAAAAGTGAAATTCCTCTTCCTCTCTATCTGCCTGTTTTTTGTTTTTGTTTTTTGTTAGTATGATCAGTGTCTCAGTGCTATCTTTTAATCCACCCTTATTAGCCACTGTATAACTTCCCAATGTCAACCATCTGTTGATGGCACATCCCATGGAGGGTCTTGTTTTGCCAGATGTCAGCGCTTCCAGGTTAAATCAGATAGGAAAAACAACTAGATAAACTAATTCTACCTTATTGTAAAGCAACAGTAACAGAGCCTTGCAAGTGTTGAAGGTACAGACTTCTCAATGTCACTTTTAACTACTTGAACAATTAGAACAGGTCCTTCCCAATTTTCTCTCTCTGATCATTAATTCATTGATGGCTTCTACCTCTCTTATCAAGTTGTTCCTAGGTAGTGTACAGTATCTTTCCTTCATCCCCCAAGGTCATCCACACATTACATTATGGCACTTCCTCTTTCCAGCTGGTGGAAAGTCTCTGGGGTAGAAACCACCATATATTGTGAGAAGCTTCCAGGTCTTCATATCAGCAGCCTCCATATTTTCCTTTGGCCAACTCATTATACCAGAGGGTATCTGATGACTGGCAAGGCATACAATGACATTGATCTTGTTGTTCCCATTGAGCTGGTTCTTTAGGACCTACCTAATCTTTTGGTGGTACTTATATATTGCTGTCTTCCTTGCCTTCTCCTCATGTGACTGTGGGATACCAAGTTACTTCTGTATGTCTGCTATGTGACCCATTGATAGTTCCATCCCATCAGTCTTAACTATCTTCCATTTTTACTACCATGTAGCCCCACAACACCACCAAAACTGGATGCTATTTTTCAAATGTGTCTTACTAAGGCATTATAAAGTGGTACTAATAGATTGTGTGAAGTGTTACTATTATTTTATGATGCTTGAGTAAGACCACACTTGGAATCCACTTTTGGTTGCCATGATATAAAAAAGATGTTGAAACTCTTTAAAAAATGCAGAGAAGAGCAACAAAGATGATTAGGGGACTGGTTTCAGGAATTGGGTATGTCTAATTTAATTAAAAAAAAGGAATAGGGGTGACATGATAACAGTGTTTCACTATATAGGGGGTTGCCATAAAGATCAGGGGTTCAAACTATTCACCAGAGCAATTGAAGGCAGGACAAGAAGAAATGAATAGAAACTAATCAAGCAGAGAACCACCCTAGAAGTAAGGAAAAGTTTTCTGACAGAACAATTAATCAGTGGAACAACGTGCGTCCAAAAGTTGTGGTTGCTTCAGCACTGGAGATTTTTAACCATTGGACAAGATTGGACAACGATTTGTCTCAAATAGTATACAGTTTCCTGCTTGAGCAGGGGGTTAGGCCAGACCTCAAAGATCCCTTCAAATTCTGTTATTCTTTTATTTCTCCCATCTGAATGACTTTATAATATCTTCATTGTATATCCATGTTTGTATATATGCATGTATATGTATGTCTGTATACACACACATATGCATATAGTATACTTTATCAATGTAATTCAAATTGTTTACATATCTGTTACCTCTTTTATTGTTACTGCTCTTTCGTTTTCACTTCCCCAAGTGAGATTATATTCATAAGGCTAGGGGAAAGTCAGTTATTCTTGACCATTTCTTTCTAACAAACCATTTGAATCACTGTAATTAATTTGGACAGTGTAAGTTCTAAATGTTTTTCTTTTAATTATCTTTGAGGCAGCATTCATTATGGAAATGAGCTGTAATTATTGCAGCTCCCTCCTCTTATCTTTCAAGATTACATTAAAAAGTTGCACACCTAAGAGTGGCATCTTTTCATATCTTGCATTATACATTTTACAGTAAATGTCACAAATGGTTTCATTGCATTATTAAGGAAATTCATCTGGGAGGCTATTATGATTGCATTTCACACCTGTAGAGTAACATCAGAACTATTTCAGTGGCACTTCCTTAATAACCTGTTGGATTCTGAACATCTACAAAGTATTTCTGTTTCAACAAATACACACTTAGGAATAGGCATCTACAGCAAGCCATTATGCAGAAAAAATGAGAACTTGCATGCAGTTATGTTATGAGGCAAACTCACAACTAGATGCTTATAGTCTGATGTTGATGCCAGTATTGTTTGTCACTAGCTCCTTTCATCTATGCAATTAGGACATATGTGGATCTGGAAAACAATTTAAACTAGCTAATATGGGCTTATCAAATCAAGTAATGGCTGATTGTAGTTTCACATTGATCTTCAGCAAAGAAAATGTTAAAAAGTCACACAAAAGAAGAATTGTTTGTTTATCTTACAGTGAATGAAGAATATTGGAACACTGATTAATAGACTTAGATTTCTGGGAAGTCTAGCTAATCCTGATTTGTACCTTAGCTTTACCCACAGAGTTATTATGTGGAAATGAGAGAATTTAGGAAGCTCTTCACAATTCCTGTAAAGAAGAGTATGAAATAAATAGTAATTTGCTTCTATACAAGACAGACATTTTGCAAATGGAACCTACTAAATGAAGCATGTATATTATATTTATTCTTTGGCCTGCCTTTTATTCCAATTAACTTCTTTCATTTTATGATGCTCTTATTTTTCTGTTTTTGGGAATGCATAGAATTTTCTGCAGACATCAACTTAGATATTAATTGATGACCATTGGATAGAATAGCTGGATACTATATTTTATTCTGTCTCATAAAATATCCTGGTTTTATTTGCTATATTTTTGGCAGGCTGCAGCATTTACTGGGCACTTTGACTCAGAATAGCACTTCACATTCACAGCCATGAGTTCCTGGCTTATATATTTTCTTCTGTCAGATGGTCCACTCAACCTTTATGTGGCCGCAAATCAGAGTCAGGGGCAGATTTCAGCTTACCTATATTTTGTGAATGTTATTTTATGCCAGCATCTTTCATTTGTTTTATATTTGCCAGCTTACTAACCACTTACTATGAGAATGAATTTGCTGCAAGATTTCAGAGTCAAAGACAGCACAATCTATATTAATGTTTAAGGAGATGTATAAACACTATAAATTTTTAACCCATAAAAACATCACCCTCCTCATTTTTACTTGTTGATTTGATCTTTTTATCAAGAAGACATTCACATGCACTTAAAAGCACCTTGATATCATGCAGAGGTGTTAATCAAGAACAAAAGAGTGGAAATGCTATAACTTCTCAGGGGTTTCATAATTTTTTACTATAGCTCTTTTCTGTAGCTTTCCTGTTCAAGTGAATGTTAGAAATAAATTATGGGAAAGAGGTAAAGAAAATAACAACAAACAAGTAAGCTAGAGCCATTTGTAGACTGGAGAAAACAAACAAAACAAAACAAAAAATGGGAAAAAATCCTCCCATGCATCCCAGTTTTAGATTGTGTCTTTTTAGTAATCTGGTTATTTATAGGTTTATATGAACCCTTGCCAGCAATGCTGTTTGAAAGCAGTTATACATATTTATATTTACAACATGTACTATTGTTTTTGTTTATATTTTAATAAAGGAGAAATGTGTACCTTATTTTTCTTTTACCCACAAAAAATGAATCTAAATGATTAGAACACAGTGTACAACTAACTCAAGTTGTTCAAAGTCCAGGGTTTTATATAATGCTTAAGAAACTCTAGTGCTGATTAGCTAATGCCCAACTCAACTGGAAGGCATGGAGAAATGCTGAGATTGCATATTTGCTATGGTTGCTTATAACAATAAGGACAGATTAACAATATTAATTTACTAATGAATGATAAGGGAACACTAAATCATACTATCAGAAATTTCATTTTAATCCCCAGATGGGCAGTTTAACTATGCAGCTATAGTGCTAGTACTGCTGGTCATTTTTCAAGTTGACTAACATCAAAATATGGATTTGGGAACTGTTTTCTGAAAAGTCCAAACATAAATGAGGAAAGAAATGATTAGGCTTTTGTTATATACAATTAGATAAATTAAAATGTAACACTTTTTCAGCACAGACTATTGAGGAGACAAATCATAATCCCTTCCAGTTGTCCATTTTACTGCTTTTTTGTGAATGGTTTCCAAAGACCATGCAGTTTAGCCACTTCAGAAATGGGGGGGTGGGGGTGGAAAAGATTTCCAAAGATAATACAGCTTTAGTCACTTTAGAAGTAAAACAAGACAGGTCAGCTCTCTCGTCAACAATCAAGTTATGGATGAGGCGGGCTTTGCTGGCATTTTCCTTCATGTGTTACTTAATCAAGACAATAATGCTTTTACCATTGTCTGAGCCAACATACATTACAACATAGATCTTATTTTAATGATTTATGCATTGTATTGATGAAAGTCGCAGAATAAAATATATTTTTTATCTGATAACCCTAGAATCAATTTATTTTTCTGCCTTTTATAAAGATTCCCATGGGTAATTGAGTGCTATATTATTTTCTGTATAAGTGATATAAAAGAGCTTATTTCTAAATTTGATCCTAGGTTTATAGAATGTTATTAACAGAATATTGAAAAATTAAATACTTAGGATTTTTGAGCCATGCCAGATTTATTAGTTTGTTTAAATTTGTTTCTAATAAAAAGGTAAAGTTTTAATAAATTGAATAATACTCTCACCATGCAACCACTTCATGTTTGCGTTCTGCTTTACCTTTTTTCATGCTTCTGTTTTTGACTATTGCAATATGCAAGAGTTTAAGGGGGAAATTTGATAGAAACAAGATTAATAGGATAGTTATGAATTCTTGAACATTTTATTTGGCATTTCAGCAAATCATGGACAGAACGTTACTGAAAGTATTCAGGTGTTACTATGTCAAATTTTAAACCTGGTAATATCATAGCATGGAACAAACACAAATACTAAGAATAACTGCAATTATCAACCATAAGTGAACTCACTGCAATTCCTTTTTAAAAAAAAATAAATTACAATAGAATTATCATATCCTAAAAGGGCAAACCAACTTTTTAATTTGTGCTAATACCACTCTATAAAGTCTTAGTAAGACCAACCTAGAATACTGCATCCAATTTTGGTCACCACACTATAAAAAAGATGTTGAGACTGTAGAAAGAGTGTAGAGAAGAGCAACAAATATGATTAGGGGACTGGAGGATAAAAAATTTGAAGAATGGTTACAGGAACTGGACATGACTAGTCTAATGAAGAGAAGGCCCAGGAGAGACATGATAGCAGTGTTCCAATATTTGAAGGGCTCTCACAGAGAGGAAGAAATCAACCTATTTTCAAAGCACCTGAATGCCAGACAAAGAATAATCGCTGGAAACTGATCAAGGAGAAATTTAACCTAGAAATAAGAAAAATTTTTCTGACAGAACAATTAACTAATGGAACAGCTTGCCTTCAGAAGTTGTGGGAGCTTCACTATTGGAAGCTTTCAAGAAGAGACTGGACTGCTATCTGTCAGAAATGGTGTAGGGTCTCTTGCTTGGGGGGAGGCTTGGACTAGATGAGATCCCTTCCAATTGTGTTATTCTGTTGTTATTACAAGTTGTTCTCTAGGATGTATTTTAAATACAATTTTATTAAGATTTTAATAAAGATAAAAACTAACAGAAACCAATACAGAGAAGAAAAAAATGAGACAAATAAAAAAGTTGAGAAAAAAGAAAGATAATATAAAGTAGCTTTTAATGCAATTACAAATAAAAATGTACCTCTTACTCTATAGCAGGGGTGTCAAACTCATGTCATCATGGCATCATCACGTGATGTATCGGGACTTTCCCCCCCTTCACTAGACTAGGCGGGGAAGAGCCAGCACATGACGCATCTGGCCCACAGGCTGCAAGTTTGACACCCCGCTCTATAGTTATAGCTTTCATTTTTTTTCTATAATCGATTTTTACTAATTATTGAAACCATAGATCAAATGTTCAACCTTTTCTTTTTTTGCACAAAAAGCCTATAAGAGGTTTCCAGTCAGCAATAAACTTAGATAATGTCTTTTCTCTGATCAAAGATGCCAAATTAGCCATCTCTGCAAGTTTCATCATCTTTGCTATCCATTCATCCATTGTGGCTAATCTTGAATCTTTCCATCATTGTGCATGCAATAATATCACAGCAGTTATGTAAAAACAAAGTTCTATAATTTTTTTCAAACTATTTATCAATCATTTCCAAAACAAAGATTATGGATTCTGGTCCCAATTGTATATTAATCTTTAAAAAATCATCTGAAATAATGCATGTATTTGCATCCAAAACTTTCAGACTGTCATTAGATATCCACCAAGCATGATAAAATGTCACTCTTGCTGTTCATGTTTTCAATATAAATTTGAAATATCTTTATACATTATAGACAGTTTCTTCAATTTACCAACATTTTATAAAAATTCTCTTTAAGATTATAATATAGTGTAAATTTCAATCTTTCTGCCAAATAATTCCCCATTGTTTCATCTGTATATTATAACCAAAACTTCTACTCTACTTTAGCATACATTTTCTTCCTTTTCAAATTTCAATAAAAGTTTACACATTTTAATAATTACATGTTCATCATTTCTACACAATTATGTTTCAAACTCAGTCTTACAATGTTCATAACCATAAGTTCTTTTGTCTATTTTTAAATCTTTCTAATAAATGTAAATAAAAGAACAATTGACACTATATCCTCCTGCTATTAGTTCTTCTATTGTTATAATGCATAAACAGGCAAAAAGTATAGAAAAATCAATACCTGTGGCAATTAATTCTGAATCATTCCTCCAAATTCAGTTTGGATTTGTTGCAATCTCTGTGTAGCCTCATCTGATGTTTCTCCATTTCATCTCTTCCAGAATTAGTGGAAATTCCTGCTATTTAATTACATCTTGTAATTTCCCCCTGTGAAATGGGATCTTTTTCTGCTTTAATTTTTCAGTCAAGAAAAAATGTTCAGTCTTGCATTAAAATTCCATTGCAAAATTTGATCCCTTGCTTTCTTCCTCACAAAATGCACCAAACATCCCTCAGAACATTTACTATTCCTGAAAATTGTGAATTTATTCTGTAAAGTTTACCTAACCCTACCTCTTTATTCTCTCAATCCCCCCCCCAAATGACCAAAGCTTACATATTTTTTTCTCTGAGGTTTTCACCAGATGCCTCAGAAATGGTTTAGATCTCAAAGATAATTCCTCTCTCTCAATTTAAACAGAGCCAAATTACCTAGTTCTGTCTCCAATTATCATTAACCTTTGTCTTACTCTCCAAAATTTCTACTTTATCATAAACTTTTAAAAAACTTCTTTCATCTCCTCTTTCATCTTAGCAAGTCTTTCTATTTTTTTCTCAAAAACTCAAAAAATTACTCTCAAGTGACTCAGCCAATATACTGCCAAATTGATCAAACATTTCCTGCAATAAACCTAATGAAATAATTATTTATTAAAATTGCTTTCTCTGTAGGCTATTCCAGAGAATCTCTCCTCTCGTCCAATAATGCCTCTTCAATTTATTGCCACTATCTTAAAATTCCAAAAGTGAAAGTATACCAAACAAATGAAAGCATCTCAAACAAAGAAAATAGAAATATAAAATCACCCCCTTCAGCCCCCTTATCTTCCTGTGCTTTTAATAGTATCATTGCAGCTAAGCATCACATCTATTACAGTCAGGCACCTAAATCTGCTCATGTTATCCTTATATTTTATTTTATAAGTACTATTAATTGTCTGTATTCATTAGTTGTAAGAAAAAAAACATTTAAAATAGAAGAGAAGAGAAGAGAAGAGAAGAGAAGAGAAGAGAAGAGAAGAGAAGAGAAGAGAAGAGAATAG
>JANHFL010000884.1:216772-243108 GCA_032468155.1 Oxyrhabdium leporinum
CAACATTAGTGCCATCTGTTAGAGCTGTAGAAAGTCTGAGAAGTAATTGGTCAGTGTTTCTTCAGCAACAAGAGATGCCAAATAACAACAGGTCCACATTATAAAAGTGCAAAGAGAATAGCATCACTCTTGCCTTTCTTTTTCTCACCCCCTCCCTTCAAGTAATAAAACATTGTCACCGGGAGGGCTATTCTTTTTGCCAGTCAGTAACACCTGTTGAAGAGTTGGTGCCAAAAAACAAACAGTTGGCAACACTTTGGTTCTTTTAAAGCTGTTCTGAAACAGTTGGCTAAGGATGTGTTTGAAGCATAAATATCACTGTCTATTTACTACTGCTAGTCTGCTACAAAAACATTTATGCACCACTCAGTTTATTATGAGAGAAAAAAGTAGCTTTTGATCTCAAAGGCTGATTCAGGAATTGAAAGGTGCGAAGTTTTTAAACTTTTCGTTCAATGCACAGAATAAAACTCAACTTTGCTCTTTCTCAAAAGCTTTCAAAGCTTTTAGAATTGAGTGGCCATTATCCTGATCTTTTCACCAAAAAGCTTACAAGCATATAATTATTAATAAATTAAGATGATCAAATCATTGTGCATCTTAGAACCATGATGTATCATAAAACTAATTGCTCCATAAATAGAATATTGACATTTAGATTAGGGGTTTTTTTAGGCTTGAAAGCTACACCTATTTTATATAATGTTCCCTGCTGGCTGGGGAATTCTGTGAGTTGAAGTCCACACATCCTATACAGATGATATTGAGGAACACTATTTTAGATCAAATTGAAATAGTCACACTATTTCTGAGATTTTGCCAGAATAATTAAATGGGTCAGAATATAATGGATTAAATAATGTAGGGAGAATTTCCATGACTGTCCAAAGGAAAATGTTAGTTTTAATATTTACCTGACAATTGAGGTATAATCTTGCAATTTGCTCATTGTTTTAGGAGTATTTCCACCAGATGAATCCCTGCTGCAACACATTTAAACTAATAGCTGTTGTTGCAATTAGTTGTAATTTTACAGTGCAGTCTTGGTAATTGCTGTTGCTATTTTCCTGGTTAATATTGGTTCAGTATAATTGTCCATCAAGCAATGAACAATAACAACATTGCTTTTATGCGATGCTATTACTACTATTAATAGGCTTATGATTGGGCTTATAACTGAGGTATTTAATTCAGGTGCCTATGCACACTTACTGTGACCTGCTTTTCATTCTGAATACCATTGTTAAAGGGTTTAATCTATAATTTGGCTAGATTTTCTAGGAGGTATTTGAGTGTAATTACAAATAAACTAAAATTGAAAGTCCCTGGAAGTCTTTTTTGTTTAATAACAAAAAAAAGTATAGCTAATCATTGCAGTAGGACTTATATTAAATTCTCTTACTCTGAATCTAACCCATGGTATACATGGTGTTTTATTTTTAAATGTCAGAAGTAAATGTTGCTTGCAAGTGTTTAATAGGTCCACTTTCTCCTGCATCCTGAGGTATCTTTGCATTCTGTAATAAACTAAAATTACAAATAACTAAAATCTTGTGCGATCTTGGAATAAATTTCTGAGATGTTATGAAATCTATCATTGGCATGGAATGGAGAAAGAGGGTGCATTCCAAGAGGAGTAAGATGGAACTCAGCCCAGATATTATGTGTGAGAGAAAAAGGGTGAAGAAGGCCCTTGCTAATAGTTAATAAAGTATGTTGTAGATGTAGAGTCTGTCCCCAGCCTGGAAAGATTTTATCTATAGGTGTGAAACAATAAGGAACTGCTTGGAAGACTTGCCATGTGTCAGTCTTGGTTTTGGGACTGATATCAATTTTGCCAGACTGAAGACTCTCTTATTTGCATCTGCAATATATTTTGTGAACTATTAGGGATGAGCTGTCTTTTAATAATGGAAAACTGCAACATCGTTACCATTGTCAAAAGAGAAATAGGCATATTCTTCACATTTTTTATATTATTTTTTTTGCACTGCTAAAACATTTCAAAACCTTACTTTTGGGATAAGTTTTGGTCATCTTCAATTTAATTTTACCTCATACCCTTTTTTCTCCCCTTTCTCTTTGTTCCTTTTGTTTTATTTATAAAATAAACTATATTTTTCTAATGTGGTTCATTTTCTTTAATATCTAGATAGTTTTCAGTATTAGCATAAAGTAGTATCAAGGTCTGTTACAAGTACTGTATTTTTAAAAGCAAGATTGGAAAAGTTTTAAGTCAATTTTAATAAATTCAGAGCAATGATAACTAGGATTCCAAGGCATGAGATAGTAATGGAATAGAAGCTCAAGATAAGTGGAAGCTCTGAAAGGATTAGATAATAAAAACATAGTTGCAAAACAATTACAATATGTTTTTTAAAAAATGAAGTACAACAAAAAGAAGCCAGTAAGGTGATACTAATAATAAAGATCTGAAAAAGCAGAAGGAAAAACTAAACTAATATATCAAAAAACAGATCTATTCATTTCATAATTTGATCCATCTTGCCTAACAAAAAGGCCCAGGAAATTGTGAAGGATAAGGAAAATATTGCAAGATTAAATCCTGAAATTGATAGAATGATGTTCAGGGAATACTTCTTCACTTTGAATTTATTTAAATATCCATTCTATGATACTGTAAGCACTTTGAAAGCAATACAGTAATTATTTGTCAAGAACAATTTTTGCCACCCTTATCACATTTTTGACAGTCCTGAACTGTTTAATATGGGTTGCTGTTTTTTTCAAAATAATTGGTCTGTCATCTAAACACTGTTTTAGAAGCCAAAGTAACACGAAAAATATCATTCATAAACCTCATAAAATTGAAAGAGCATAAAAAGCATAAAATTGAAAGAGTATTCACTAAACCACTTTACTATATATTCAAACTTTTTATAACATGTGTCAAAGATGTTAAATATTCATGCAAATTATATGGGAACTTTCTGAAGTTTCATGTTAGTAAAAATGCCAGCTTTTGTAGCCAGAAACAACCATGAAGTTTAATAATCCTTAGTGATCTTTAATCATGAGTTACAGTGAGATAAGTATCTTTTTTTGCCCAGAAAAATATGCTGATGTAGAAGGCACTGAATGTTTAATAAATCCCCCCTGCATATTGTCATTGAGAAATTACCTTAAATAGGCCATTTCTTGTGAAGACATTGGATACTGGCATTTGGCCAGAATCTGAGTCTCTATAATTAAGTTTAAAGTCCAGTCACAAGGCTGAGGAGAAAATAGTCCTCTTTTCTAAAAACATCAGACAGTCAGGATATTTTTCAGGTAAAGTATTTTGTTTATTGCAAAACAGAAAAAAGGACCTTAGACCCTACACACGGTGCCTTTTCAAATTCTGGGAATGATTTGTAAAAATTCTTGATCCCAGATAATATGCAGATTGTGGATCTGAAACTAAACCATCTCCAATACTATAGGGGCATGTAAAGAAAAACATATCTGATAATCAGAAAAAAAATAGGAAAAAAAGAAATATTGTATTAAGAACTTTGGCCAGAGCGTAGGAGTCTTCAGTGAATAGTCTGTATTAACATTGGTGGGTCTCATGTTTCAATGGGTAAAGTCTATTTGTGAACATCAGTTGATACTATGAAGTTGACTCTGAAGAAACAATTAAGGATGAAAGGTTTCTTTCAGAGCCCATTTGAAAGCAAAGAATAATAAGTTAAGGTTAACAGGTGAGATGAGCTGTTATAATTTTAAATTATATATTGAGTTCCTCCCACTTGTGAGAAAGATTCCTTTTGAGCATGGGATAGAGCACCTACTTTCATTCCACAAGGATGACACTTCACACCCTATTCAAACATCCAGAAACACCACCATTCAAAAAGGGACTGAAATATGCATTCGTATTGTTTGTCTGCAGTTGATAAACAGAGATGGGGGAAAGCTGCTTCCTTCTCATTGGAATGGACTTTGCTTCTAAACATTCTGATGAAGTGGGGTGGACAAAGTATAATGCCTCCTCTTCTTCTCATCAGAAATCTGTTTTTATTATCCCAATCTTCACTTTGTTGCACACAGAACTATATCAATCCTTCTAGAGTGTCCCATTGAAACATTGCAGCTCATAATTTATTTGAGGATTCCTTTGGTCATTGTTTAAATTAGGTAACTAAAGCCAGTTCTTCCCATACACATTTTGAGTAAAAATCTGGAAATATGCTTTTCATATTTGATGGGATAATCATGCATGTTTTCTTTTCCAATCTCTTTCTAAAATTGTTAATTGCCTTTCAGCTATTAGGAACCTTTGGATCATCAAGTTTTACAGTACCAGGTAAGTTTCCTTCAATTCTTAGTGAAAGAAGTTCTAAATATAAGTTTCAGAGCATAAAATATATACCTTTTGGAATAAACAGCAAAAAGATTATTACATCTTTGATTTTACAAAGTTACAAATGGATTAAAATTTCAGATAAATTTGAAATAGGACCTTGAAATTAAATATAAAGAATCCTTTTCAAGGGAAAATGCTTTTGCTTTGGATTTTTTTTTTAAAATAAGATTTTAAAAATAGGACTCTCAAAAGAACCAGAATTTACTAAGGATTACTATTAACAGAGAACACTCAAATTTGACTTGCAAATGAAGAATGAAGCAAATGTTTTAACACTGGACATACTGAAGGATATTTTTGAATAATGGTCCCAGAAGTTAATTTTAATAATGTCTATCTCTATGGATAAACTGTGTCCTGTTTCAAGTTTCAACCATACATACTCAAATGCAGTTGCTATGGAGACAGCAATTTTACTACAAGGCTGATGTGATAATAGCAAACAAAGGAATATAAACAAAACAGCAGCTTGCCTAAAGAATCTGCTTTGAAATAAGAATGGACAGCAGAATGGTCCCAATCCAATCCAAGGTTCCAAAAGTCAGGTCAGGGTTGTCAACTGATTCAAATTTATTTCACAACCAGGATTCACAGGAATGTCACACAAGAGCTGGAGGTCAAATGTTTCCAGTAAAGGGAGCAGGGGGTAAAAGCTGCTTCCCAGATCAGGATGCTGTCAGCTGTTGCTAATTAAGCTTTTCCCCTTGCTTGGCAAGAAACCTCCTGGAACATCTCTACACTGCTCTACTTGATGAGTGGGGGTGGGTGGGGATGGAAGCCTTTATGTCAGGGGTGTCAAACCTGATCACATCATTGACCATATCTTGATGTACCACTTTGTTTTTTGCCATTGCTGAGCCCAGGTAGGCGTGTCCTGTGCAGACCATATCGGACCCACAAGCAGCCAGTTTGACAGACCTGCCTTATGTCATCCCCATCTGACTGCTCCAGCTGGCCAAATGGTGCCTGTATTTCATTGGCCACATGTAATTACTGGTTTAATATCTCCTGGGGCTGATAT
Organism: Oxyrhabdium leporinum; assembly: GCA_032468155.1. Lineage (NCBI taxonomy): Eukaryota > Metazoa > Chordata > Lepidosauria > Squamata > Cyclocoridae > Oxyrhabdium > Oxyrhabdium leporinum. The sequence continues at coordinate 222,163 of JANHFL010000884.1, forward strand.
TCCACAGGTTCAGCTGATGCATCTTCAGATTCAGTATCTGAATCCTCAACCTGGATCATGCCTGTGTCTGCTATTAGGAAAGGGGACAAATTCTACCTCACAAGATTGAGGTCAATGGGACTGGATTTAAAAATTACAATCAACAAAAATGACATGATAAAAGATATTGACATACAAAAGAAAACATTTGATGTCTTAAAAATGAAAAGGGATGATCTGGATAACTTTTTTATAATGGATTTATAAAAGAGGCTTGTTAACTTTTGAAAAAATTGTGAGAGGGAACAAAAAAAATGAAAACATTTCAAGTTCTAGAACATTATTTAAAGGTACTAAAGATCTAGATTGTTAGAAGTAAAAGGAAGGAATATAAACTTGGTTTATTTGATTAAAGTTAAAATGTTATCTTTGGTAATCCTTAATGGACTTTGGTAACCCTTAATGGATCAGGATTGAAATGAGGTGGCTTTGTGGATTTGTTTATAGATACCAGATGGGATATGGAAAGAAGAGATTATTTTGTATTTTAAGAAAAGTTGGTAAATTACTAACCTTGTTTATAGTGATGAAGTCAGGCGTCACTTTTTATATATTTTATTTTTCTTTACTATATTCTTATTTTATCTTTTGTCCTTTCTTTTTTGCACCTTCTACTTCTACTTTTTCTTTTTATTGTTTTTTCAGTTTGTATTAGTTTTTACTGTTGTAATTTTAATCTTTAATAAAACTACTATACAACCATCCCTTTTCATCTCAGGAAGTGTCTTTTGTTGTTTTCCATGAAATAGGGAACAACAAAGGATAACCCATAACATTAATTGAAAACAATGAATAGATTTTAGAAAACTGGACATATTAACTTTTTTTTCTTTTCTCTCAAAGGACCATTACAATAATTCATTAAGGGAGTCACATGCGACAATTTCTATTTCCCTTTTCAGTTATGCTTGAAGAAAATTTAATTAAATTTGTTTATTCTGCTTTATCCACAGTCAGAAATATAGAGGGAATAAATTCTATTCCTACAGTAGTCTGTGCTGGATGCTGCTCTTCAATAGCTTGCTTTATTGAAAGAAAGAAAACATTTGAAATCAGAAAATTCAGTGTTGCATAGTTAAAGATGATTTTGTTTCATTTATGGCAGATTCGGCAGATTTCCCTCAGTAACTCCCTTTTTACGGCCCTGTAATACCTTAAGTAATAAGTTATAATGAGATAAAACCCACAACATCCCTTCTTTTTCACAAGCGTTTACTAATATGATTTCTTCTTCACAGCAAAACTGTGCTTATTCCCTATTACCCTGTTCAGCTAGATAAACAATAATTTGACTTTCCTTTATAAATTTTATATTTATATATAAATTTAAAACTTTATTAATGCTTGAATATAAAATAGCTGTTATTTGTCCAGGTAGATTTCTAGTAAGCTCTATTAAAATATCAAGTAGTAAGCATGGATTACATATGTGTGTTTGTGTTAGCTTTGGAGGTAAACCAGATAGAAATTATAACAGACGAGGTAATTCTATTTTTATTGTAAATCTACATTAAAAGAAGCAAATATGAAAGTATTCTGCCTCTTTACACCCCAACTAGAGAGTCTCGTCCTGCCCACTCTCTTGTTGTAGGCTATGCTGTCCCTTATCTGACTATTCCCTTAGCGGTATCTCTCAGTCCTATCCCCCAAGGTCTTTGCCATGTACCATTACCATTTGTGAGGGAAACAGTATGCTCATCTGTTTATGTAAGAACAGAAACAAAGTTAGTAAGAAAGGTGACCCAGTACGAGATATTTAAACAAACATTTCTCAACATGTTGTTTTTTTCAGAGCTCCAATATATTTAATAAATTAAAATATTAGTGTGAAATATCATTTTTTTTACAAAGCCTCACTTTGAAATAACAAAGCAGATGTTATCCTCGGTGAATAAGGCGTTGAGTTGCTCATTTGGTATGATGGAAATGAAGATGAATTCCTTGCTTTGTTCATATACTACAACCCTTCAATGTACTTGCAAATGGAGCTGAACATTTATAGCTAAATTTTTAAAGCATGCCATCATGTATTTATTGAAATATACAATCACAGTCAATTCATTTTTCCTGTTTTCAATCACAAATGATTGCCATATATTTGTACATAGCCATAGGTCTTGATGTTAAGTGTGCATAGGACAGGATATACAGCATAATGCTTTTTGTTTACTGTTGCAGTTCCTCAAACTACTCTAAAATAATGCTAACCCTGCTAAGAAAGTTTGAAATATTATATATAATTCTATTGCAATTAATGAAGAACATAAGAGATTGTACACTTCATTTAGAACACATAAAATTTCATGATGACATTCAAGGTCATTTAAGTTTATGACAACCCCCCCCCCCCAATATGATTGTTGAAACGTAGGATTTCTTTTCCTTTTCCTGCTGATCATCTGCTGATTTTGCTGTCAGAGCTGGTTTTCTGGCAGTGCTGCTCCCTAGATTTCAATGGGAGCACGTAGGAATGACCCAGACAAATCTTAGTTGGCTGTGAATACATCTGGAAAGGGGAGCCTAGAAGATTCCAATTCCCTTTGAGAGCAGTCAGAAAGTCAGGGCATCCATCTTCCTTTCAGTATGTAATTTTCTAAGCATGCCTGTTCACTTTTTGAATTTATTGCTTTGCTTTTTGTCTTTAAAAGTTGACTTGCTGTTTGAATACTGACCTACTTTAACCTCTTGTTGGGTTTAACTTTTTTTTTCTTTTTATTTATGTTGCTGTTTTGAATAACCTTTGCTTTTCTGTATGGGAACATGGTGTGTTCTTGGATGGTGAAGTGCTTTTATTTGATTTACATCAATATTAGATCTTCGCCACAGGGTTTTATACTTTATATTTATATTTATTGCAAAATATGTGGAACTAACTTTAATTTTTCTTTTAACTTTGGATTGACATATCCAGAAAATATCTTCCCTGTCCCTTTATTTTATTTCTTCACGTTGCTTCAGCATTCTTTGTTTCCTGGCTAAGTTACACAGAGCAACAATAGACTGGATTACAAACAATCAGGGCTGGCTAACATGCAATATTTAGTTGAAAGCTTCTTTAAAAAGTTTAATGAAATGAGAATGGCTGTGGAAAATATTCAGAGGCATGTTGTTTTGGAATTAGATTCACAAACGGATGATTTGGAACCAGTTAATTCATCGAAAGAAATTGGGACCATATAGATTTAGAATTAAACGAGCTCCTGGCATAGACCTCTTTGAAGTTCAATCCTACAGTCTTTTACAACAACAGAAATTATACTGAGTGAAGAAGCAAACTAGATTTCCCTAGGAGGATTGAAAGAGTGGGGGAATGGATTTATCACACTTAATCAGGAACCAATTTTATCTGAACTTTGTTGGAAAGATAGACTGACTTTGGAGATTGAATTTATTATATTTAGTCAAACAACAATTGATAAGAAATGACGTAAGGAACAAATATGGATATTTGATCCAGGATGAATTACCTTTGGGATGATTTGAGATAGATAAGATGTCATGGAAAAATTTCTATGACGTGTTCACAATAATTGTTTGTTAACAGAGGATTTTGAAAATCTAACCTTGTTTTTCTTTATTATTATTATTGGTCTTCCTATTAACTATTTTGTCATTAATATAGCCTACAGATGACAGGTCAGTAATTTGCAAATGGATTTGGTAGTTTAAAATCTTTTGGGCCTGTTTCGCAAAGGATGGGAAATTAATTTTGTAGTAATGTATTAATCAGTATTCAAATAGGAGGAATAATATATGTATAGGTGTTAAGGTTTTTTTCTTTCTTCCATGTGCTTTTTAAATGTCTTCCTTGTTTTGTGTTTTTCTTTGTTTGTTTTCTTTAATTTTTGGGAGTTTTATACATTGTTCTATTTTTTTTAATAAAATAACATTTGAATTAAAAAAAGAATATTTAAGTTTATAAAGTCTTTTACATTTTCAGTTTTAAAATATAAGATCCACCACCACCAATGAAAAATACTTCCTATGATTTATTATTATACGTAATTATCCAGGAATGTATAATTTGTGTGAGATTAGGAATTACATTTCTTGTTTGGGTAGCCTATTGTACAACTTTAGTCCACAACTGAGCAAATCCATAGCCAAGAATTGGGCAAAGCTAGAACAGAAGGCAAAAGTACTTGAGATATTTCTGAAGGGAAGAAGGCTTCCTTGCTTTGAGGTATGTGGTTTTATGGTCGTATGAAACATATGCATCAGAGTAGGTCTGAAATGGGATTGGTGGTCCAGATTGAGAAAACATGATAGTCTAGTGAAAACATAGTATACCCCCCCCCAAGAATCAGTCTTTGAAGACATTTTGGATAATGTTTAGAAACAATAATAAAGAGTAGCAGAAATCTGTAAATCAATCAGTTTAATTTAGTTATTTAGGAATACCTTCTAAAATGAAATCCAGAGTTTCAAATCTATCTTAAACAACTTGCTTAATAATCAAACTGAAAACAGAAAAGTTTCAAGGTTGGCTGACACTGTAGAAAAAGGCTATTCAGTCTTGCAAAGATTGCTCAATTGTATAATCAATTTCAGACAAGCACAAGGATTTTTATGTACCAAAAAAGAACAGAGCTTTTATTGAATCTTTACTTGCTCTGCCCCTTGAATATTATCTTTTGAATATAATTAGATTAGATACTCAAGCAGTCCCAGTTGTTCCTTGAAGTTGCTAGGTCAGCCGATTAAATACTATGCCTCTGGCTATGCTGCTTAAAATGCTTGTTTTATGCTTACTTTCAGAACTAAAACTTTAAATCCATTTAGTCTAGGCTTCACAGTATTTAGAGTTTTCATTATTAAATTTTTCTAGGTACATGCGTATCTATGACATATAAAGAAAATGCATAGCAAATTAATATGCTTCATTAAAAAAATATTATACATAATGTTGCCAGGTTTAAAAGGAATTCAGAGCAAGATTCCACCACAAATGTTTCTAAACATAGACAAAATGTGGGGGGAAATAGAGCAACACAGTTAGTTTGTTATCACTTATAATGTTTACTACCTGGCTTAAAGTAAATTCTAAACAGGTTTTCCTAATATTACAATATGTTATTATCTGATAACCCATTAACTGTTGAGCTCTGCCTTCCCGAAATCTAAGTATATGTTCATAAACCATCACTCTGACATATTAATCTCCTTTTTTAGTACTAGATTTCAGAGTCTCTCTCAAACTGATCCTAATGTCCCAGCCCCCTAATCCCTGTTTTCTTAATTTTCTCACCATCTGGAATATAATTTGGAAGTAGATGTTATTCAGCTTGATGATTCTATACTCAGTTATCACAGTGAGTATGAATGCTCTTATTTCTATTTTTAAAAATGATAAAAAAGGATTGTGGGAATTGTTGCTGCTTAGGTCTCTGGCGATCTTCAGACATTTGCTGAGGACTTCACCTAATAGCACCAGGGCATATTATCTTTAGGACTATATGAGATTTCCAATTTGATTCAGCAACAGAGTTATGCTGAAAACGTCTCATTTAGAACAAAGCCACATAGACAGTTTAATGGATTCTGAAGGGAAGCTTTATTCTTTGACTCTGCACCATTACTCTATTGATTGTTACACAAATCTACTATAGATGAATGACAACAATATTTGTGACTCATCTACTTTGGTACATTAGGAAACTTCTTGTGTGTGTGTGGAAAGCCACATTTCTTTTAAAGCAACATGGCTACATACCAATGTGGCTGAGCTTCAATGGTTTAATGTATATCAATGATAGCTGAGCTTGAAATAAACATTGGGTATTTCAGACTCAAAAATAACACAAGGAGTTATTCATGGTTTTTCTGACATTCACATTTAAAAACAGACAAATGGATCTGAAGAAACTAGACTGAAGCATCATTCTTCTCTAGAACTACAAATTGTTTATTCAGAGCCTATATAAACTAAACAATAGAATAGAAACTGAACCACTACAATTCTTAATTTAACCAACCAAATTAAAACAATGTTTCAAATAACTTCTAATACCAACATATTTCAGAACATTAGCAAAAAAAATAAAAATCCAATCCATAGCATATAATGAAAAAATAACAACCATCCATGTAAGATCATCCAATAATTTTAGTCATAATGAGTGGAAGAATGTGCCTTTAAAGCTTGAGGAAAATGGAAAGTGTATGCCAGTATAGTCGATGTATTATAAATCATAATCCCTAGTGATTTAAAGTTAATACATTTTTATATGATGGCTATAGGAAAAAACATACTGCAGATAATTCTGAACCAATGAGGAAATAAAACAGCAGGTACATTTTAAAACTGTTATTCTAAGTGGCAAGCAAAACAAATTCGCATATTGAAGATCAATAGTTATTAGGCTTTGCAAATTCTTTTAAAGAGAGAGAGAGAGAGAAATTCAAAACATGCAATGTTGCACTCAAAGAATACTTTTAAAGAGTTAAAGCAGCTATATTCTTTCCATACTGTTTCCCTAATTAAAATATTACCAAAATGGCTGTATAGGCACACATGGAAAAACTGCCGAGATAAGCCCTATAATTCAGAAGAAGACATATTTCTGTGCATTCTGAAACACCTCTTTTAAAGGATTTGCATAATTCTAGCTGCAATTTCTCAATTAAATTTGATGAGAAAGGTTGGTCGTTTAATAACAAATTGTTATTATTTTAATAAATCATTCATACATAATAACAATTTGTGTTCAGGCCCAGCCGTTTTCATGCAAGTGATATCCTTTGATTTCCTGATACGAAAGGCCAAAATAATCTCAAAGTCAAATTAAATCTAAAATGGGATGAAGGAATCATTGATTAATTGCATAAGACATTTTGTAGGTAAAGAGAAGAGTCAGTTTGTAATGATAAGGGGGGAAAAGAATAGAATTCATATTTGGCTAAAACTTGCTTCCAAAAAATTGACTAGAAACTATCAAAAGATTTTCCCACTTTCAGTGAAACCACCCCTGCTGATTCCACTATTTTTTAAAGTATATATCCAAAATATCAGCTTGCAATCTAATATTGGCTAAGACATGCTGCTCTTTCATAAAACAAAATTATCCACAGGTGTATATGCATTGCATGGTTGTTATCAAAATGTTGGCATCAGCATTTAGCAAGGAAAGTAAACAGTTGCTTGTACTACCTGCAAAATCTTTAGTATCCCTTTAAAAAAACAGTTCACTAAACTTCATTAAAATAATTTGGAAGAACTTTATTTTAAAAAGCACCATTATAATCAAGCAGCAGCAGCAGCAGCAACAACAAAATCAGTATACATCTTAAACCAAGTGATAAAATAGCCATCAAGGCCAGATTTTTATTTTTGAAAATTTAAAAATGATTAATTTCTTCCTTCACAACTATTGACTCAGAATTATGAAGTTAAATAAATGAATGACTATGAGGTGCATACACACACAGACACACACATATGTACACATCCATCCACACCCATACACATACAAATTATACATATACATATATGTATGTATATATTCACTAGTATTACTTATTTATGTTAGCTCAAGATTTGACTCAGTTATTTAACTTTGATGAAGACATACAGTATTACTAAACTGGCAATCTTTAATAACAGTCATATTCTTTGCCCTGAGAATCTTTAACAGAGGCAATAATATGATTTTGTTGTGGTTGTTTCAAGTGAGAGACCAATAAGTTAAAGGATTTTTCCCATGCTACCAACATTTTGTTTTATATCATTCAGTAAAAAAATCTGTACCCGGTGCATAAAGGGAATTAAGTTCCAATTTATCAGACATAAAATCTTTATACAGTTTTGGTATTGACAGTCTTACCTCAAAAATTCCTTCACTGAAACTCCCAGATAGTATTCTCATGCAGAATATGTTGCAATATGTAACACATGGATAATTTTGTCAAATCTGCACACTGCTCATAATTGAGTGCTGTTGGATACCACTCTCAGTAGTTATTTGATACATATTGAGGAGCAACAGGAACAAATCAAGGAATAAAGAATAAGTTAAGGAGAAAGAATGAAATATTGATGGTGTGATTTGTATATAACAGACATTTCTCAATGTGTATGGAACATCCAAGCTGAGCATTTCTTACTTCATTATTACTCTTATGAATATTCCTAGAGATTGGTGCAAGGAAGGAGGAGGAGGAAACAGCTGAATCTTGTTCTGTAGTGCCTTGTATTTTATTTGCTTTGCAATTTAAAAATTGTTAGGTATTAGAGTTTTTGACCTTTCAAGTAAAATTGAGGGCTGCATTTCATGTTTGATGTCATACTGCTATTTCCAATAACATTTGCAATTTCACTCATTTATTCAGCATTTGCCTCTTTGAAAGGATAGGAAGTGAACTGTAACCCAGTGAATTTGAAAGGTTTGATTGAAGAGATGATTGAAACCTGGACTTCCTGAAGTGAATTACTTATTTTAATAGTGCTGATTTTGCACGTGTGTTTATGCCATCCTGATCTAGATCAGCTGTTTTCAACACATGGCTCTTTACATTCATTGGATTACAATTTCCTTCATCCTTAACATACTTATTGTTTTGGAGTTGTAGTGTTTATACTTGTAGGGTGCCAATATTCGGGAGGTCTAGCTAGGAAGACTAATGCATTGTCATTTGCAAATACCACTGAAGAATATGCAGAATTTCAGGTAAGAACTAAAAGATCCTAAAACTTAAAAGATAAGAATACTCATAAATAAATTATACTGTATCTATACTCCAGCTAAGACCAATACACAGTGGCATTAGGTCCATGAAATCTGAGGTCCTTTTTTTTTCTTTCAAAAAAAGAACTTTGATTCAAAAGTCTAATATGGAGATTCTCAGCCATCCAAGTCATGGTTGTCCCAAAGGTGCTTTTTCAAAGGCAACTGGACTTTCTTTGTTTTTCCTTGAAGATATTTCACTTCTCAGAATTCTTCTGAGAATTCTTCTGAGAAGAATTGAAGAAGAATGAGAAGTGAAACATCTTCAAGAAAAAACAAAGAAAGTCCAGTTGCCTTTGAAAAAGCACCTTTGACTCAAAAGATGACTGATGACCTGATATTTTCTGGATAAGCTTATTAATATATATTAGTCTGAAAATCTTATAACCTCTTTACCATCGAATTCACAGATATAATATTTTCTATTTGTGTGTGTCCAAGTCTCTTTCTGTATGTAATTTGCTTTGTTTCTCTGCTATAAAAAACATTTTGGGGAAAAAAGTTCTATCATCCCTGTCATTTCTGAAGAAAGAGAAGATTAATAACAAACATTTATCCAGATAGAAAAATTAAAAAGAAATAATGTCTTTTGGTGATATATTTCCTTTAGTGAAACAAAATATAATTATGGTTGGGTTTATGTTATTGATGCCGCACTACTTCATCAGAAAGCTTTATATTTTTTGTTTTCAGAAGTAGGCATATTGCTGAGACCAAAAGAATCATTTGTCTTCAAGAGATCAAAATACATTTCACAAGAGAAAATCAGTTTTCCACATTCAGAAGCCAAGTCATCCTAGTGTGAGGTTGAGAAATAAAGGGGTGGAAAACAGAATCACAATATCTCAAAAGAAGCGCAATGGGAGAAATTAAATTTCACTGTAGATCTATTTTGATGTTGAATTTAATTTCCTTCACCAACTTTCTGATCCCTAACAGATTATACCAACCAGAATTTTTCCCCCATTAGCACAAACTGGTGGCTGTGGAACAAATCAACCACATTAGACAAGTTAATCCAGATACTATCAATAATTCAGCCAAAGGTTAATATTGAGGTGTTTTTTTGTTTTTGTTTTTAAATACACTTTAAATTCATTCCTCTTCCTTCAGATGTACAATACCCTACTCTTTGGGCAGAATATTTTTTTAAAGAAATATTAGCAGGTATACTAAGGAAACTTTAAAAATACTTAATTAATTGTAATCAATAAGCTTTTTCTTTACCAAATTCAGAGTGATGGCTGAAAATGTACAATACTATTCCTTTAGGAAATCATATATACAAATTAATATAAAAACCAATTTATACAGTATATACAATTTTAATACTTGCACTGTAAAACTTGTAAGTTTTTTTCATAACCTAATAACATATTGAAGAAAAACAGCAAAAACAAGAAAAGAAAAGAAAAAAAGTCTGACGTTAGCTCAGCCCCTCTGCCAGAAGCTTTTCCTTACTATAAACTGTGTTATGACCAAAATCTGGTTCACCTAAAGCAGGGGTGTCAAACTTGTGTCATCACGGTGTCATCACGTGACGTATCGGGACTTTTTCCCCCTTCACTAAACTGGGCGTGGGCGTGGCCGGTGCATGATGCATCCGACCTGACCTAAAGCAACCAAATCACTTTGAAAGTACAACATAATTTTATTTGCATGCATGCAAATAATACAATATATACAGGTAATCCTTGACTTACAACTGTTCATTTAGTGACATTCAAAGTTAGAATAGCACTGACAAAGTGACTTATGACTGTTTTTCACACTTACGACCATGGCAGCATCCACATGGTCATATGATCAAAATTTGTATGCTTGGCAACTGGTTCACACTTATGACGGTTACAGTATCCCAGAGTTATATGATCAACTTTTGCAACCTTCTGACAAGAGAAATCAAGGGGGAAGCCAGATTCACTTAAAAACAATTCACTTTACTAACTTAAAAACTGCAGTGATTCATTTAACAAAGGTGGCAAGAAAGGTCATAAAATGGGGCAAAACTCACCTAACAAATGTCCTGCTTATTATTTATCCCTTCCTACTAGGTCAGGATAGCCATACTATCTTTGACATATGGCCAGTGAAACTTTTACCACCACATCTGTTAGATGCAAATATATACGCAGATGCAAACAAGACACTTGCGAGAAATAGATACAAAATAAGAAAACTGGGGAAAAGAGAGAAATAGGGAATCTATAGAGTTTGTCAAAGGATAACTGCCAATATCCTCTTCCATTGGCAATTATGGTTGATAGGCATGATTGAAATTCACAGACTTAGAAATGGCCATAAGCTGCGTGACTTTTGATAAAATCGGGGCAGTAAAAGAAGAAAAAGGAAAGTTGCATTTTGGTCCTCCTTTTGCATTTTCATAAAATTTCTTCAGAGTTTAATAATGTTCTCTTAGATATAATTGGTATCTGCAATAATGTAGAGCTCCATGACCTGCTTTATAATAAAATTAGTGCAATGGCATTGGCAAATCATTTTTTTCTTCTATTCTGTCCTGCTAATAGCAACCTTAGCATAATTCATTATGGCAATATTTCAACTTTTAAGAAGACCATAAAGTATAATGATGTGATTATGATGCTATTGTGAGCATACCTAAACTTTGATCTCATGATCTCAAGCTTTGTTGGAAGATGAGGGAAATATAATTTTTGGAAGCTCTCATGATTGTGGGTATCCTTTCTCAATTCCTCTGGAATTGAAACCTTGCTTGTCCCCTTAGGCTTTGAGTAAGGTAGATATGCAATATGCATGAGAGTGACAATGTGTCCATAAATGAAGTTTTATGTAAACCTGAATTTTTTTCTATGTGATTGAGTATCTGGGTAGTAGAAGAACAATAATAAAAGTGGAGATATCACATAGACCTGCGTTAACACCCTCATTGTGACACTTTAAGGATCTTAGAAAAAAGATCACAATTATTAACTCCCTGAGGAATTAGAGTAATTGAAATGCATCATGTAAATCTGTGCAGCTATCACTTCAATAGTCCCAGTAGTCTATTCTGGATTATTCAGCTGTGACAATTATATGAATCTTGTATCTGCTGGGAATTTGTTCAAGGTAGGAAATTTGGCTAAACTTTGTTGAAATAGATCTGATGAATAATAAATTATAATAACATTTTCCCCCTTGGTAACCAGTTGTTAAGTATGAAAAATACATAACTTTCGCTTCATTTAAATAAGAATTTCTAAAATATTTGTGTGTGTGTGTGTGCAGATGTGTATGTGTATGCCTATCTGTCTGTCTGTGTGTAGTTTAGCTTTCATAAAATGACAAATGTGGAATAACTCAATAATACATTTCACTTAACTCAGTGTTTTCACATCTATTGCTTAATATCATTAAACATAATGATTTTCTAGAAACTGTGTCAATTTCTACAACCTATGATAATTGCACCATGCACACGTGCATATATATACACTGATTCCAAAAATTAATATTGGTTATCAAACTCAGGAGTTACTTTTTGCTAGTTCTGTGACTTTCCTAAGAGTTAGAAATGCTTCTAAATTTTCTAATAGCAGTAAGAACTTGAAAGCTTAACTGCAAATTGAAATTGAGTTGCAGTTCTATCATAGGAATTCATATGCTGTCAGAGAAAGAGTAATTGGTTTCTCTCTGACCACAATGCTTCAGAATAGGATGGATTCATCCATTGCAGTACAGCTCTGTTTTGTAAAAAATGTTTCCAAAGATTAGAAAACTACCACCATGATTGTAACTAAAGAATCATTTATATTATATTTTCCCAAATCGGTCTGCACTACTAAACTGTTCAAGTTTTGTTTGTCTGCTTGATTTGAACTTAGAAGATATATTTTGGGCTCTTTCACAAAATGTGAAATCTGGGAATGGAAAAGAATGATTGGAACAGAAGATCTCAGTAAGCCGGATATATAGTTAAGACACACTTTCTGATAGTAGATGTTGGGTTTACACATTAAGCAGTTTATTTAGTTTTAGTATAGCAGTTTACCTGAACCTAGAGATAAATTGCAATTAAATAAATCATGGCATAATGCAATGTGTTAGGGCAGTCATGAACAGTTAAATTTGTGAAGGGCATAAAGAACATGTGGTAATTTTCTTGCCTTGTGCAAAAATTTCTAATGTCACATCTCATTTAAATAGTCTGATACATTGTGCTTGGATAGATTTATTCCACTTATCATGCACCACATGTTATGGAGAACATAATGGCTGCACCCAGAGATATATTTAAGTAATTTGGTAGGAGCCAGACAAGAAAAGAAAAATGACCTCAGCATACAGGCTACATAGTGCTCCAGGGAAGAATGCTTTAGATTTGTTAGATGCTGGAGAATATTTCTGGACAAGCCAGACAAATGGAAGATGGATGGGCTCTACTTGATCAGTACCATCAAAAAGCAGGCAGGTATTTAAACTGCTCTCTTAGGAAAAGTTGAATTATGAAGTATCTGATTTAAAGGAATTTTCCCTAGGGTATCACAGTGAAAATAGTTTCCATTATTTTAATGGGAATAGGTAGAAATGGACACATTTGAACATGACAACCAATAAAAATCTAAAGAGCCATAAGGGAAAAGCAAAAAGCAGCAACAACAAAACCCCAATAACCAGGTACTTCAGGGGATTGTTGAACAATCTCTATAGTACATATGTTTATCTATGTTCTACCATAAATTTGAGAACCTTAATATAATTGTTATTTTTTTATGAATTGATAATATATTACCCATACAGCATTTATTTAAAAATAAATGCTGAAATAGTTAGCAATAATTAGTAATTTTATACCTTTCCCAAATTGTTCTGGTGTTAGTGTGTTAGTTGTTACTGGTCCAAAAATAATGTCACACTTCAGTGTGTGGTTTTATTACAATTATTTCTTTGGAAATAATTGAATGTTAAATATGTGTTCTGTGTATTAAAGAATTATTTTTTAATCTTAATGGAGTTCATTATTCTAATTTATGGTTCAGGTAGGCCTAGTCATTCCATTTAAATTGAATGTAAAGCTAAACTGCATTTAGATCAAGAAATGAATCCATAAGCAAAAGAAGCACCCAAAAGAGAACACCATGGAAATGGAGGACTCACTCAAGCTTCTAAAGCTCTGTTGGATGGGACTGAAGATCTACCTAATCAAGACTTATGTAGGCAATGTGTACATATGTAAATATGTATCTTCCTCTTCTATTTTATATGGGTTTGTTTTTTTAAGAGAAGAATAGTCTGACCTAAATCAAGACTTCTACGTGTGAATTGAGCCTTGGGTAACATAAATTTGCAGGGTTTTGTTTTAAATCTACTGGTGCTGATAGAGCAACAAGAAATACAAAATACAATTATGTTCCTGAGAATGCAACCAGAGAATGGTATACAATGATATTGTTTAGATTGGCCCAAAATCTCTTAGGGAGAGAGGAGAACACTTGAGAAAGTTTATGCTAGGCACCTGACAATTAAATCCAGAGACTCTGGCTATAGACTAAGACCTTGCTCTGATATTTGGGAGGAATTTGATAATACAAGTTTCAAGAAAGCAGACTGGGTTTTGTGAGTGACAATAATACTATATTATTACTCCCCAAACCGAAATATTATAATTATATATCTAGGGAGGGTGTTCTCTCCCCACTCTTTTTTTATAAAAGAGATAGTAAAACAATCTACAATATTGATGAATATTTAAGGGAGTAAATTTTACTCTTGAAAGGATAATTTGTTTAAAAAACAATTCACTTCTTCAGAATCAGAAACTGACATATTCTTAGCAGACAGTCAAACCACTGAATTTGGATGTGGACCAACAAACGGAATCTTGTTTCTGTGGTTACCTGTTGAAATGCTGTAATATCTTCAACAAGTACAAGCCTTATTTAAAGGACAAAGACTACACGTGTGAACAGTTTACAAGAAAAATCCACCCTATTATTAATAAAAACAGGAATGCATAATGCTGTCCGCTAGAAATGCAGAAGAATTCTATTACAATTCCATTGAGAGTGAATTTATTGTTCTGCATCTGCCAATAACAGAACATTAACATCAAATAAAGTTCACTAATATTCATCTGCCTCTATTAATAATGTACCAGAAAAAGTTCTCTAAAATTATCTGCTGAACATTATGGGCATATAGATTTTTTTTTAAAGGCTTCTTTTGGGGAAAAAAGCATTTCAAAACTTTGCATAAAAGAAACCCATTTATCAAACAATAAAAGCATCAGGATTCCCATATATACCCATGACACATATATATTGTTTCACACAAAGGGTTGTACTGTTGAAACTTCACAGCTCTCTATTTTTTCAAGGTCATATCAACTCCATCCACTCATGACTTTCTAAAACATCCCCTTTGTCCTGATTAATTCATCCTTTATACTTGTTTTTAGAAATTCAAACATTATTCTGTCTCAACATGCTTTTTTTCATAGTGATTCCTTTGGCTTCCTGTTAGCTTTACAGAAACACAATATATTTATTTCATGAGTATATGAACTTATTTGTGAACTCACTACAGCTCCCCTTATAGACCAAGTTGCAATCTTCCATGTGCCATGATCATTAATATATATCCTGTATATTGTGACGTCTGCTGCCCATAGGGCTTTTATCAACTAAGAGTTCCCAGGACACTTTTTAATAACACAGAAGGTGTAAGATGAGTTATCAATCTTAGTTCTACCTCAACTACATGCAGCAGTTCCTTCTAATAATAAGAATAGTTCACAATCAATTTGACTAGTATGCCATAAACACAATCAAAGCCTAGCTTTATTTCACATATGCTGATGTCAATGCCAGTTTTGACCTAGAAATTACCTTGTAAACTAGTATAGATTGATACGGTGACATAGATTAGACATACAACTAGTACCAGACAAGTTTCACTTGCCTCAAATAAATTCAGGTCAATGACTAAGGACCACATGCCATCTTTCAAATATTATGCATTCACTTGTGGATTAGAACACTGGAACAAAAGAAATTGGAATGGGGACAGAGGTGGAGGTGGGAAAAAGAACAAAATTCACCTATCAAGGTTAGTTTTTAACCCATTCTGACTTTAAATAGGCAGTGCAAAACATTAGGAAAGTCTATGTTATAAAGTCAGAGTTTTCAATGACATTTTGCAAAACCCTAATATTCCTGTTTTTTATTTTATACATAAAATTTTGCATAATGTTAAATAAAAGTAACGAGTTGCTTAACACTATGGCTGTGTGAGATCTTGATTCACAGATTTGAACTGAATAAGATGGTCAAATTTTCAAATTGAAGAACCAAACTGATTTCAAGTTCTTAGAAGAAATGCTTTATATGGATGATTTTGGGATTTGCACAAACATTTTTTCCCCAGTCTCATTTTAAATAACGCTGAATTTATTTTGATGGGTTTATTTGTACACCTGGATTGGAGGTTTTGCTGTACTGATATGTTTAACATGGAGATATAATATTTGAAAATATATCCATGCTATTGCTCTTTGTCCAAGCAACCATGTCCCATTATTTTATCCTTTTAGAAAGAGAAATCAGCAATATTTGTATGCTCAGCAATTTTAAAATAGACATTAAATTAGAAATTTTGGACACAATCCAGTTTTGTTTATAAAAGTTTAAGTCAATTAGTTTCTGAACTGTCTGCACTTGTGGTCTGAATTGTAGCCATTTTATCCCAGTGTTAATGGCTCTATTTCAAAAATTACATTTGAGAACATATTTGTCTGAACTGGTTTTCATTTTCTATGTAAAATGATCTCCTGGCTATAAAAAGAGAGAGACAGTAAAAAGACATCCTAATCTTGTAATTTTGTATTTATGATGCTTGCATCCATATGCATCTTAAAAGTAACGCCCAAATTAAAAACAAAACTGTCCCTGCTCCTTAGGAGATTACTAGTTGATCATGAATCCTCATGGAAAGTACAATTTTAAAAGCAAATTGCACCCCCCCCCCCACCAACAGGGAAATAAGGACTGCTAGACAGATTTTATTCTTGCTATCATTTGTCCTGTCATGGAACTGCTAAAAGCAATGCATCTCTGCTTTTCAAATTTCATGAAAAGATGCTAATTATAAACTGGATATACATGAATGATAATCCAGGGCTACTGACCAGCAAATAGTGTGGCTGGAAACCATGAATGGATATAACTATTTACCCTGCCACACAGCATAGTAATTTAAAACCTCAGTTGGATGGCTTTGTTATTGAGACATAAAAAGCCACAAATATTTAGAATTGGGTAGTTAATTCCATATTATAAAACCAATTTGTAGTAACTTAAGCTGAACATGTAATCAAGTATTTGCAATTAAATAGTAAGTCATGAAGTGTTCCATAATAATTAGATAATTTCACTGCTTTTTATCCAAAAATTGGGAGTTTAGTTAGGAAAGAGAATAGTCTTCAGGAAGAAATTCCATTCTGAGTAGAATATATAAAGTACTTTCTAAACAAATATTTTGAGTGGACCCTCATACCATTATCTGCCATAAACCTGAACGCTTTCATTGTGCATTGTATTTAAAAATATTTTAAAAATTACAGACAGCAAGCAAACTATAACATAGAGATTGTGTCAACTAAACAACTAACAGCAATAACAAAAATCTAAGCAGAAGAGAAGCCCACCCCTTTCAAAAAATTCACAAATTATTTAGGATCGAAATCTAATCTTGTATTCTCCACGGCATGTCCTTTTTGTTTTTAAAGAGGAGCTGCAATGTTGACCTGGGACAATGGTATGCCTATGGTAGTTCGTAGGATCTGGTGGAAAAGAATTATGCATCATAAAAATGGCGAAAGAAAACAATCTTACAATGTTGTATTGACCTTTCTGTTTTCATTCATCAACAGAAAGTGATTTTACACTATCCTGCCTAGTAATGCAAAGTTGTTTTCATAAAAGCAATCTATTATCCTTATCAAGGAATAATGAAGCTCACCTTGTCCTTCTACTATCATTGAAATTCACTTGTATAGATATCATTGTACAAATGTTAAAGAGCGCATGAGGAATTGCATTTTTATAAAACAATTTTCCTTATCTTATTGTGAAATCCTTGTACCATTTATAGTGCTACTATTATACCACTGTCAGAACACAACATTCTGTTCTTAGAGATGTGTTCCTTTAATTATATCCTTCCTCTATTAATCATACCTGTGGCAGCTTAATGTTTGAGCTGTAGCACATAAAGTAATTTATTAAAATCTGTTTCAGGCCTTTGAGTTGGCTTTAAAATATTTATGACTGTTTTCTCCATGTTTGGCCTAAGGATTTATATTTTTAAAAGGGCAAGATGCACAGCTGAATATCCAAGCCTTTTTAATTGTTGAGATATAACTCATTTAAACATGCTTCAATAGACATATTCTGCAATTTGGCAACATTTGTTCATTGTTCTGGAATTGGGACCAAGATTATTGCTCAGTTTATACAATCACTTTGTAATATTCTGATACACACAGTATTTAAAAATGTTTAAATATATTTATATTATTTTAATGGATGCTGTATCATTTCATGGTTGCTTGTAGAATAAGCAGAGTGGCAATAAATATCAGAATTTATTAACATCTAGTGACCTAGGAAGCTAGAGAGTTATCCCTCCCCATTAAATAAAAGAAATAAGACTACTGAAATAAATACTTTTTTCTATATATATATATATATATATAGTGCTACTATTATACTATATATATATACACACACACTAACCTGAATCTATCAGAGGCAGCCAAATGAAAAAGGTTTCCATTGCTCCTTTCAAGTGCAATCAGCTTTATGGTCACATTGGCTCTAAAGTGTTTAAAGCTAAAAGCCAACTCTTCATGTTACAATTGAAAATGGGCTGAACGTTGTTATCAGGCAGCTGCTAACATAAATTTCTCACATGACGTGATCAGCTAACAATATCAGGGCATAGTATTTGTACATCATTTTTAAACCAGTGTTAAATACAGCCCCATATATATTTCTCCAGTTTGCTTATCACTAGTGATTAAATAATTGAATTACTTACTGGACACTGATATCCAGATAGAACTGCAACTAGTGTATCCACTTGTAATTGGTAATCAGGTTTCCCAAATATGATATATACTTTCCTCAGTTATCTATGAGTATAGAACTCCCAAATTGCAAGCTTGATCCTCCAAAAGAAATGCAGTTCCATGAAAGATTAGTTGTAGGACCCATCAGATGGTGGCACGGTGGTTAGAATGCAGTATCCCAGGCTAATTCTGCTGACTGCCAGCAGTTCGGCAGTTTGAGTCTCACTGGCTCAATGTTGACTCAGCCTTCCATCCTTCTGAGGTGGGTAAATGAGGACCCAGATTGTGTGGGGCAATATGCTGACTCTGTAAACCACTTAGAGAGGATTGTTAAGCACTGTGAAGCATTATATAAGTCCTATTGCTATTGCTTAAATAACTTGGTGATTGCAATAGAATAATATGAACATTTAAAAACAATCAGGATAGTTCTCTCTTGTCATTTAAATAATGCCAACTAGTATTTTTATCATAGTAATTTATAGATAAGTGTGTGAAATCCTAAATCCCACAAAAGTCTATTTGATTTTATACTGTTTGTCATGGCCATCAGGACTAAAAGGGTAGTACAGCTGCATCTGGTCATTGTCATCCATTTAGCACATTCCAGGGTGCAAGTGTAGCTTAAGGAATGCTATGGACATGGGCAGGGGTGACAGTTGCTTCCCAGACATTCACTTCACATCTATCCAGTTTAACCCCAAGAATGCCTGGAGAGACAAATGGTCCAAGGTATCTTCTTGTGGCCTGATCATTATTATCTACCTAACTACCTGGTTTTAACTTGCCTCTCTCTGTCTGGACAATATTGAAGAGAATTAGGTATGAAAATGGAAGAAGTGCCTCTGCCCTGTATCAGTGCGGACGGAGAGATTTCCCCTTGCTGCAACTGTGGTGCTAATATCCAAACTCTTAAACATATTATGCAAGATTGCCCACAATATGTCTTCTCTGGTTCCCTAGAAGATCTGCACACAGCAATGACAGAGGTGAATAGCTGAATAAAGCATCCAGTTATGAGGCTACTGCTGTACCCTCATAGAAGTTTTATATATAATTATGTGGGTTGTATAAGTATGTTTACTTCTCTTATGTCATGTTCTCATCATTTGCTAAATAAATAAATAGATAAGTATATACTTGTTAGGGTATTCTATACCAAACAGAGAAACCAAGATAATTTATTCATTTCAAACCATATTACTCTCAATGACTTTAAATGTTGTAGAATTAAAACTCAAACTTATTACAATAAAAAACTTGCATAAAACAATACAAAATAAAAATAATAAAAATCAAAATCCTATAATGAAGAGGAAAACATTCACAACTAATCAAGGTATGATCAAAATGACTACATTAGGTACTAAAAGTCAAAACAATGTAGCTACTATATATAATAGGCAAACTAACCCTGAAAAGAGATAGAATTGATAAGATAAAACTAGAAACACTATAAAATTAATCTATTAAAAATACATAGCATATTGCATAAAACAGGAAATTATCAATGCATAAAACTCCAAAACTTTCTGGCTGAAATCAGAAAGCTCATATGTGAAAAATAATTATTCCAAAAAAGTTATAACAAAAAAGCTTAGGAGGATTAAAAGAAAGTCTGAGAGATAAAAGCCAGTTATGTGTAACATTGGAAGAACTATCATCTTCTTGATTTTAAATGCTGCCACACACATTTTTGCCAAGTTGTATGATATCGCACAGCTCTTGCCAGATAATAGGAAAGACACATAGAAATTCCTAGTATGACTTGAGAAGATGCCAGGCCCCCAAAACTAATAAAGACATGTGGTTCTTCCAAGCAGATTTCTTTATTGTTCCATGCCTATAGACAGAATCTTATCAAACTAAAGTACTCTGCTATCTACATTAAATATATATACTGAGTACTACTAGTGAGGGACTGTCTTCACCCTTCTTTTTTCCTCACACAACTTTCTAAATTGAACCACATCTTATTCCTCTAGAATATGCTCTCTCCCTCCTGTAAATCCAGATTAGTATATTCCATCACAGAAGTCCACTAAAAGTGATCCCAAAGGTGCTTTTTCAGGAGGCAACTGGAATCCAGTTGCC
>JANHFL010000887.1:0-27703 GCA_032468155.1 Oxyrhabdium leporinum
TTCCAGCTTAATACTCAATAAATAACTATATAATAATTTTATCATTCTTTCTTCCACTCCTGTTAATAATTTATCCAATTCTGTCATGCCTTTATAAAAACCATATAATTTCACATCTTTTTCATATCTATATTGTATTTGCGATGTTTCCCCCCTTCTGTGGTCAGGGTGCCACGTTCTGTAAAGCCTTCTTCCTCCCTTACAAGGCCAGCATCTTCTTAACTGATAAGCAAAAGGAGCTTTAGAAATCTTTTATGGTGGGGAAATTCCAGAGCTCCTGCTGTATTAACACAACGAAAGCAACCCACTTCCCTCCAGGCTGCTGAGTGGGTGTAAATGCCTGTCTTTATTCCAATGTCTTGTGTTTAGTTGACCTTCAGCAATGCAATTCAGAAGCCTCACAATAGCAGACACTATGGAAGCCCACAGATGAATGAGTCAAGCTCATGCTGCTGCTAACAGCACCTCTAGAGCCTACTTGGTTGCCCCATGAAAAAACATGCCACAAACACCGTGTGGCCTTCTCCAGAGATGATGAAAGCAATTGCTGGACATGAACAGAAGCCACCCACCTAACCAAGGTGGTCATTCCCAAGACCTTTGCGGTTTCCCTTCTGTCTATTACAAAACCAGGCTTGCCTACACCTGTGAGGACCTATGGTGGGTTAGATGCCCTTGTGAGCATTTATGCCAGGAGGGACAGCAAAAATCAACAGCCAGGCAACAACTTTTGACTAATGAAATTCTCTCTGGAGATGTAGATTGAAAGATTGCCCCTTTGTGCTCTGGACAGGTGCTCCAGTTATACTCTGGGAATTGAGTTTCTCCTGGGGTCTGTGGGTTGAGCAGCTTAGAGGCTGAGGGATTACCATCACACTTAAAACCACCGTGCAGCCTTTATGGATGCCACATATGCAAAAGCCTCGTTTTCTTAAATACTTTTGGATACAATTAATTTCAGTTTCAGAGACGTCTTCCAAACAGTAGGAAAGAATAAAGACTTAGTGAGTTGCTTTTGTTTTGAAATCAAGAGGGGGAAAAGTAGTATATTAAAGGATTTTGACTTAAAAAGCAAAAAGCTTAAGATTGAGGGGTTTTTGGGGGGGGCGCAATAATTTTAGAGAACAGAATAACTTTCTTTGTTGTAAGTTGGAAACCATTGCTGTTTTATCTTTATCCGCTTTCCCCTTGATCTTTTGTAGAAATTGACCACGTAGTGCCAGCAGTCGGTTCTTGTTTTTATTACATTATTTCAATATTCATGTTTTGTTTCCTGAACATTCAGTAAGGTCCAATTATGCTTGTTCTTGGCAATCTTTTATGTAGTCAGCCATGCATGCTTTTCTTCTTCAGCAGTTTGGCTCACAGTAAACCTCTGCCTCCATATTTGCAGGGCAGATATAATTGATTGCTATCCCTACAGGGATGTAATGCATAGTGAACAGTCATTATCTTTCTTGTTTTTTAGTACAAACTGCCCATTTGAGCTTCTTTCCAATTAATAATTCCAGCAGTATATTGTATCCCACGTGTTGAGTAGCATGGTGGCCTAGTGGTGAAGACGCTCGCCTCCCACTAGGAAGGTTGAGAGTTCAATCCTAGGCAGCGGCAGATGTTTCTTTCTCCTGAGGTGCAAAGAGAAAATATCTGCTGCAAACTTGGTATAGGCGTCAAGAAGGGCATCCGGCCAGTAAACCCTCAGCGTCATCCAGTCACCCAGACTCTATCCCAAATTACAGGGTTGTAAAAAGAGGTTTTTATTGCACCACAGGTATGGCCCAGGTATTGATGCTTTGATGTAGTTTCCACCATTCAATTTTGGCTTTAACACTTTTCTCACTCTTTAGATATACTCTGTCCTAATCACGTTTAACTTGTCTGCGCTTCATGATATTCAACAGTAAAATACCCAGATATTTATAAACATCATCCTGATGGCTCCCAAGGATATGGCTGTTTGGTATTTCAATTCCATTATTGTTTGTGATTTTACCCCAACTTTATTACTATTCTTGCACATTTCTCTAGTCAAATTCCATTGATTCATCTGTGCTAAAAATCCTTATGATATTTGTTAATGACTGGGTTTCAATTTCTGATTTTCCATAAAGCTGCAGGTTATCCATATAAAACAAAGGTGAGATTTTATTAGCAGCTATTTTTGTTTAGTAACCAAGATTTGCTTCCTTCAAAGTCACTTAAAGGGAGATCCCAGCAATCACAAACAGGAAGGGTGATAATGATTCACTCACAAGATGCCTCTCCTAATGCTGACAAGCCCCTATTTTTCATTTCCAACCAATTTTGTCTTCTACTGCTTCATATTTTTACTATAAACATCCTAATGTTTTTACTGACACCAGTTGTTTCCAAACATTTGATGATCCAACTATGTGGTAATGAATCAATTGCACTTTATAATCAGTCCAGATGATATGTAAAGTGGATGTTCACATTTTGCAATTCTCCAAAATCATTTTATCAATCTGAATTTGATTTTTGCTTGATCTTTAACCTTCTGCTGTTCCTTTTATTTCCGTTCTGTTTTACTGGATGTTATTTTGTTCGAAACAAGCTTGGGTGTTCTCCACTTTTATGCTTGTGAATAATTTAAACATTGTAGGCAAAGGTATTGTCGGCCTATGGTTTCCTGTTGTCACTTTTGCTCTTTTGAATCATATACATTTTGCCAGTTATTAACCAGCCACTGATGTTTCTTTTTTCATTAAGCTGTTTAGTTATAATGGGATGTTAGCTGGTCAGATATTTGAGCTAAACTTGAGTCATGTAATTGATGATTTCCAGATGTTGTCTTTAATCCCTTTCACCCAATTTTAGCAATTTCTGCTCTTGTTCTTCCATTTTATTTTCAATAAATTCATTTTAAAATTATTTTATCCATCCATCATTTTTATTATAGTTTGAGCTTCTTGCAGATCTTTCTAAAACTGGATTGTTTCCTTTTTGTTTGGTTTTCTATTTTCAGAATTTCTATTGCCATTTGGACATTGGTATAGTTGATTTTATTAACTTTATTGTTAAAACATCCTTATAACCCCAGCTTAAAATTAGCATATTTTATTTCAGCAGAATGGTTAAAAACGTGCTGGTTAATGACAATAAAATAAATAATGCCTGACAATTACAATATGCCCACATCAGTTCAAGGTTTTCGCAGCAATGCCAGGCATGCCCCAAAGGGACTCATTCACCTTGATTGGGTCAAATGATGTTTGTTGGGGAGCAGCCGGCCTCCCCTTCCTCTGGGCTCATCCTCTGAGCCACAGCCAATTCCAGGGAGTGACCCAACTGTGAGAATCCATCAAGGGCCCTCTCACGGGTACCCCTGATGCTGCTTCCGATGCTTCAGGATTTCTGTGGGTGTGAGGTGCAGGCTATCCTGGCAGATGGCACAGTGGTAGAGTTGCTGCAGGGCAGAGGTGCCAGAGGCAGCATCCGCTGTGCCCCCTCTTGGCCCTGGGGGAGCAGAGAAGGCACAATGAGAGGGACCTTGCCCCTCTCCTTCCCAAATCCAAGGAGACCCCACTGAAAATGCAGCTACGAAAGGACTTGCCTTCGCAGCTGGGCTCCCTGTCCTGAGGGTCAGGAGACCGGCAAGCCGCTTCATGGGCCACACGCTCCAGAGGAGTGAAGGGCATGTAGAGACCACATTGTGGGCACGTCCAGAAGCTGCGCAGGCAATCACTGTACAGATCTCCCTCCCCCTGTGGGGGGGTGTAAGGAGACAGTAGTCACAGGGCCGGTGGGCTGCTGCCCTCTCCCACAGCCAGGAACGAGAAACACCCCCAAACCCAGGAGTTCTTCCTTCACCCCATCCCTTCCTGTACTCACTGCCAGACAATTAAATGTCAGGAACTCGCCAATTCTGTAGCCACCTTTCACCTCGTGGGGCACCAGCTGCACCCCCTGGAAAAAGCTGGGCAGCCCTTCAGCCTCCTCAGGTGACATCTGAGGGCCTCCATACAGGTGCTGCTGCTCCAGAGGGGTCATTCGGCGGAGGCTGTACTGGACCTAAAGGGACAGCCAAAGGTGCTCAGACCAGCAGCAGAGAGGCCGAGCCCCTGCTCCTGACTAGCAGGAAGGTTCCTCCTCTACCCCTTAACCCAGCAGCCACAACCCCTCTCCAGACAGCAGCCTAGCAGTTTTGTCCACCGTTCACCTGTCTCCCAATGGCATAGCCACGCACCTCTGTCTTCAGGAAGCCCAACAGTTCATGTGTTAGTTGGCACACCTCTGGGGCACTGAGTGGTGCCTCTGTCTCTTCCTCCTCCCCAGCTTGGCCTGCCAATCTTTGCAGACACTTGTCCAACACTTTGTCCCACGAGGCCCGGAGGCGCAGGGCAATGCCAAGCATCCGCACAGCCGTCTCTGCCACGGGGACTTGAAGCTCAAGCCAGGAGTCAGCCACTATGCGTGTGCAGTCAGCGTTGGTATCGAGAGAGCGAGCCAAAAGCAGTAACACCTGGGGAGAAGAGCAGCTGTTTCAGGAAGGAGAGAACCGAAGGGCAGAGCGAAATACACAGCCTGCTAGAGCCCATTTACCTGTAGCGCCGGCAGGCGGAGACAGTTTACCAGGTAGGGCTTGTGGGTCTCCAGCAGTGAGACGAAGGACAGGATTTGGGGGTGGCTGGTCATCCTCTCCTTGATATCTGTGGGCAGGAAGGCCACTCCCTCAGGTTCCTCTGAAAACCTTTTCCCGTCCTTCCTAAGCTCTGGAAAAGTCTTATTCCCGGCCTTGGGCCGGACTAACTTGTCCTTCAGCTGGAGGACTAACCCTCCAGCTGAACCAGCCATGAAGGGAGAGGACAGCCCATTTGTGGCTTCTTGCAATGTCCACTTCTTGGCTGCTTCAGTGCAACTTTTACATGACCCAGGACTGCCATCTGCCCTCCAGATGCAGAAGAAAGCCAGACCCAAAGGTCTCTACGCCTTATTTTAATCATGACATGAATAAAAAACAAAGAATGTGGAATGAGTACATAATGAATCTTCCACAATAGAAATAGGAGTTGTCAATTGTGAATTGTGTTGACAGGAGGAGTTGTTAGTTCTAAAAAATGTTATCCAAGGTTTTCCTAATTTCAAATCTGGTTGACTTTTTTTTCCTTTCCCCAGTCTGCTCAGGATGCAGCACTCAGCCAACCCATTTCAAGAAGCCACTCTGTCATTCAAACTGTTGCAGAGGAACAGACCATTAAATCTGGTAAGAACTATAAATAAGCAGCAACAGAAGCTTCAGATAGATAAGGATCATTTCTCCCACCCACCCCATGTTTTTTTCCAGTGAAATTATTTAGTCCTTCTGCCAAATAATCCTGGGATGGAAACCTGGGTTTTCCTTCCTCCTCCCACACTGTCACAACTTCATTTCAAAGTCAGGCTGGAAATCATTTTCCAGGACAGAAATCCTCCAAGGAATACCGGAAAAACCAAAAAGTCAGAAAGAAGACTCTCTCAGGTGGCCAAGATCTCTCTTGAAGCCAGCGGGAGTTGAGATTCTCCTGGGGCTGGTGGGCTTCCTCCTCACCTGGGTCCTTGTCAGCCTTGGAGTCCGAATGCAGCAGTTCTGGGGCATCAGCAAACACACTGGTCGGGTGCAGGACAAGGCCGGCTTTCTCTCTCGTGTGGAAGATCTGGTGAGCACACAAGAATGGTTTTATTGGATCTTAATCGTTTATATATTGTATCCTTTCGTTTTGTGCTTAACTGTTAGAAGCCACCCAGATCATCTTCAGGATTGAAGATACTGAAGCAATAAATAAACAAGCAGGGATGACTCACGGCAGGGAACCAATTAGGAGACCATCAACCTTTTCAAAGTCTAGGAAAAGCTTCCCCATGCAATGCCGGGCCTGACTCCAGCACCCTTTGGCCCTCAGTAGGACAGAGCGGCTAGCAGAGCCAGCAGGGACACCTGCCTGTTCTGAATCCTTGCGGGTCTCGTTGAAAGGGTCGGGGACAGCCAGCTGAGGATAAAGGCCCTGAGCCAGCACCAGCTGCAGCAGAGCCAGCTGGCCGGTCAAGAGCCCATGGCCTTCAAGGGCAGCTGCCTGCAGCTCCTCCATATCATGCCGCAGCTGAAAATTCACATCCTGCAAGGCGACAGCAACACAATCAGCTGCCTGCAGAGGCAGAAAGGCAGACACAGGCACACACCCATTCTGCCTTCCAGCCCTGAGCCCCAGTGGCCCATTGGAAAGATCCCCCCCCAAAGTGCTTTGCGGGGCCCTCTAGAAGGACTGGGCCAAAGGCCCGTTCTGGCCTCCCCACGTTCCAAACATCCACTTCTGGGTGAGGCGGGAAACCTCCCTGTGCTTTCCAAAGTGACCAGCATTCCTTTCGGAGCCGAAGCTGCCCACCCAGGAGAGAGGAACCTGCCGCTCTTACGGAAGCAGCAGCTGAAGACAGGACGAGAGAGAAGGGGCCACATTGTCCTTAGAGGAAGGGCCAGTGTTTGGTGGATGTGCAAAAAGCTAGAAAATTCTGGATTCAGGTACAAGCCCTGATTCAGAGGATTTTAAAAACGGATAAGTTTTTCTTTTGGAATTTATGGACAAACAATTGGGAAAAAAGTCATGGAACTTTGTCCCAAAGGTGCTTTTTCAAGAGGCAACTAGACTTCATTTTTTCTTTGAAGACGTTCTGCTTCTCATCCAAGCAGCTACTCTGAAGTCCAGTTGCCTCTTGAAAAAGCATCTTTGGGACAACCATGACCTGCAAGACGGAGAACCTCCATAGTCATGGAACTTTGTTTTCATATGTGCAGCGAGATCATCGTGTGCACAGATGGAAAGATTCGGCATTAAAAGTAGTCCTCAGTTTGGGCCACAGCAACCGGCATGGCACGTACCCACGATATGGGGCCACGTGATCATTATTTGTGACCTTCCCAGTCAGTTTCTGACAAGCAAAGTCAATGGGGAAGCTGGATTCACTTGACAACCATGCGATTCACTTAACAACCACAATGATTTGCTTAACAACTGTGACAAAAAAGGTTGTAAAATCAGGCATGATTCAGTTAACAACCACATTGCTTAGCAACGGAAATTCTATTTCCAATTGTGGCCATTAAGTCCACTAGTCATTGCCACTTCTAGGGGGGCGCTGCTCACCTCCATTTCAGGGCCATTGAGCCAGCGCTGTCGGAAGACATTTCTATGGTCAGATGGCCAGCATGATGGAGTGCTGTTACCTTCCCACCAAAGTGGTACCTATTTATTTACCCACATTTGCATGCTTTCACACTGCTAGGTTGGCAGGAGCTGAGGAAAGGACAGAGCTTGCCCCTTTGTGTGGCCCTCGGGTCTTGAACCTGCGCTGCCGGCTTTCCAGCCAACAAGCCCAGCGTCTCAACCGCTGAACCTACCTGCCGCCCCCCTAATCACAGTAAGCAGTAAGTTTACAACTGTACATATAACTGCTTCTTTGTAACTTTTTTCCCTTTCTTGATTTTTGGCTTTCTCTTTAAATTTTTTCTTTTACTTCTCTTTTTTATATTAGCTTGTATTACTTATCTTCCTTTTTAAAAATCTGTAATAAAAATTGTATGTATATGTGTGTGTGTATAAGTATACACACACACACACACACATATAGAGAGAGAGATACAGAGAGACAGAAAAAGAGAGAGAGATACAGAGAGACAGAAAGAGAGAGAGAGAGACAGAGAGAGAGACAGAGAGAGATACAAAAGGGAGATTGCAAGTCAACTGGCCCTTCCTCTCATTTGCCCCACCTGGATGTCTAGGCAGGAACTGCCCTCCTCCTCTTCCCCAGATGCAAAACTGGACCCTCCTCCTTCCTGCTGCTGCTCCTCCTCCTGCAGCCGCAACAGCTTCCGCCTGCGCCCGCCCCGCTGCTCGTGCTCCCGCTTGAGTCTGTGCAGCTCTCGATGTTCCCGCCGCCTCCTCTGTCGAACGTAGGAGCTGCAAGGCTGAGCAGGAGGGCGCAGCAGTCGGTGGTCCCGCAGCAGTTCCTGGCAGAGCAACCGGAAGGAAAGGATAGCCCACCCTCACTCAAGGTTATGGAAGCCCCTTCCAGCCCACCTCCTCTTCTCTCCACAAAGGGTGCCCTTGCAAGTGAAGACAAAGAACAGCACGACTCCTCAACATCACTGACAACACCACACTCGGAGCTTCCCACCACTAGGCACCCAGCTTCATCTGCCTAGCGGCCGTCCTCAGTCCCAGCCGTTCTCAACGGACACCAACCTGAAACTGGCGACGCAGATTGGCCGCCTCGTAGAGCCGATGCTCCTCCAGGCCCCGACGCCGGCACCACCGCTGGGATCCGCGGCGATTGGCCACTTTCTCCTGCCAGCCAGACACAAGGGAAGCCCATGGCCATTGCATGGCTCAGCAGGAGAGCAAGGCCGAGCTCTGTCCCCCATGTAAGGGGCACACTTGCCAACAAGACCTTCCCGTCCCCTTGCCTGGAGCAGGAACAGAGCTTGGCTGGAAAGATGCCGCCTCAAATGGGGTGTCAGTTGCCAAGAGAGCCGAAAGAGCAAAGGGGAAATGCCAAGAGAAGGTCCGGGGAACCCAGAGAAATATTCTGGCACAAGGGCCCTGAGCTGGAAAAGGACCCTGCAGGGAGAGCCTCCCACCTGCTGTTCCTCTGGCTCTCAAGGAAGATGTCGCCCAGGAAGGGAAGGACTGGCAAGCCTAGCTCTTCACACTGCATCTGTGGCACTTCCCATGCCCTGCCTACCTGGACCCAGGCGTTGAAGATATTCAGAAGGGTCAGGGGGTCTCCCAGTGGGCTCCCCAGGCTTCGCCGGGCTGCCAGGCAGTCCAGATTGCTGCGCCCCCCGCCACTGTGCAGGAAGGGAGAGGGCACGCTGAGGACAGCGGCAATGGTGAGCGTCGGGGCAGCCAGGTCCAGGAGTGTCCCCAACACCAGCATCTTCCCTGCAGAGGGAGAGACCACGTGAGGCAGCAGGCAGTGCCCACCCAGGAAGCCACTCCTC
Organism: Oxyrhabdium leporinum; assembly: GCA_032468155.1. Lineage (NCBI taxonomy): Eukaryota > Metazoa > Chordata > Lepidosauria > Squamata > Cyclocoridae > Oxyrhabdium > Oxyrhabdium leporinum. The sequence goes on from JANHFL010000887.1 coordinate 8,993, forward strand.
CCTGCCAGAAAAGGCCCCACCCATGCTTTCCAGCCAAGTTCAGCACAATGCCCACCCCAGAGGCCACAAGCTGAGCCCTGCATGGAGTTCTCAGCTCCAGGAAGACACACCGGGCAGATTATGAGGTGACAAGGAGTCTGGAAGCAGCCCAGCAAACCGCACACTGCAATGAAGTGGCCAGAAGAAGGAGAAGCCTTGACCCTCAAACCAGCTGCCATCACCCATCACTCACCAATCACCACATCAACTGGCAGCTGAGCCAGGAGTGTCCCAATGGGTGTTAGGGCCTCTGCTGAGTCCAGGGCACCCTGATGCTTTAAATAGCCCAGGGCTGCTTCCAGGCTGGCCCAAGGGGGCGGCTCCAGGAAAGGGAACGCTCGGGGATCGCCTAGGCCCATGCTCTTCATCTGGAAACAGAGGACAGAACGCGGGTGGCTTCATTTTAACAAGCAAGTCAGAGGTGGCCCCAAAAGAGTCAGACTCTCCTGCTCTTGTTGGGCCCAACTCCTCTCTGCTACTCTCCTGTCTGCCCTTCCCGCCCGCAAAAGGACAGGAGGAGTTCTTTCTCAAAGCCAGGGGAAGACTAACAAATCCATAGGTTTGTTTAGGAAGACCCAGAGGGACCAGGCAGGCCCTGGGAAGACATTTCTGCGGCCCAGAACTAGGCCAACTGGCCTCAGATCTCCAGAGCCCAGACAGGAAACAGCTTTTCTCGTCATCTACTGTCTATCCACACACCTACCCCACCGTATCCCCATGCTAGGAGTGGAACGTGAGGCTTCCCACAAAGCAGGTTCCCACACTGAACAAGGGGGAAATGGTGGTGGTACTTCTCAGAAAACCGCCACTAAGGAAACGCTTCCCCAGCAGCCGGGCGTCAGCCAGGGTTCTGCATCTGGAAGCCAAAACCTCCTTGAGCATTCACAAATCCGCACAGCCTGCAGCCCTTCCCTTTGAGCAGTTACTGGGCAGTTTGAGGCATCTGGAGGGAGCAGCTGTCTTCCTCGTGACACCCCCCCGCCTTGAATCACAGCCGCCTGGAAGAAGCCTACCTGTAAAATCAGGGCATCCAGTGCCACCCGCTGGATCTCTGGCACTGGGTAGGGGGCAAAATTGTCATACTCCGATTCCGCATAGAGGCGGTAGCAGACCCCGGGCCCAGTGCGGCCTGCCCGGCCCTTGCGTTGCTCAGCACTGGCTCGGCTGATCCAGAACTCCTGGAGGCGATGTAATTTGGCCTTAGAGTCATAGCTTAGCTCTTTCACCTTTCCTGAAAAGAAGGCGGGGGTGGGGGGGGGGGCAACCATGAGGAAGAGGCACAAACAACTTTGGAAAGAGATATCAATGCAGGTATTCCAAGAATGGGGTTGGGACAACGTATCAGCAACAAAGCCCAGAACTCAATTAAAGGAGGGAAAACCCAACATCATCTTCTTTTGGCTTCTAATGCTCATCACCAGGCAGGCCACTCAGCTGAGTGGGTCTCTCATGGTCCTACCCTCGGATCAGGCCCTTTTGGGCCCATCATCAGCAATTGATGCCTTTGATCGCTGGGTGCCGAGGTCTAGACTCTGTTCCCAGATGCTGTTGTCCATGTTATCTTTTAGTCTTTATATTGTTCCCTCCAGCAAACCAACCAGAACTGTCAATGTTATTATTTTTGTCCTGGGGATATTCAAGCTTATCCGTCCTTTGTTGATGACCTGGATCAATCATGGCAGAATGCTTTGGCACCGTTTCCCTCTGCAGGTCCTTCCAAAGATTATTGCCCTTCCTCTCCCCTCCCCTCCTCTCCTGTCTCCAAAGCCCAGGATCACTGCCGTTTCCTCTGCTCAAACCTTTGGAATCTTGATCTACAGTCAACTGACTTGGTATCCATTTACTACCGGCAGTTTTACAGTGGGAGTTGCCAAGTTTCATTTGAGGGACATTCATAGAACTTGGGGGATGGCTTCACAGGCACCCTGATGGGTCGACTCCCACAGGGTTAGGCGGTTACTCCTTGGCAAGGGTCATTCAGGCTGTTCTGGACCTTCTCAGGTCTCATTAGACTACAGGGCTCTTCAGTGGATTGGTAGTTGACCAGAGTTCAGGGTAAACCCAAGTGCTCCTTCTGGTCTCACATCCCCTAGCATTTATCTGTCCTGCTTTCAGGATTTCAGGGACTGGCCACGTTCTACTCTGGAAAGACCTGTGGAGCAACTTGAAGACTAGGACTTCAAAACCTTTTGAGTATAGACTAGATAGTTCATGCAGGATCTGCTCATCCATTTCTTAATCCTAACAATTCTTATTGTTTTTATTTCAGTGACAATTCTGCAAGCTTGGTCGTATCATAGTGTAGTTTTAAATATGGTGGGGGAGGTCCTGTGCTTGGTTTAGTTTTAGGGTCAGCATCTGGTGTCCCCTGGTTGTATCGAACTTACTCTATTAGTGGTGTAGGTTTCGGTATCTGTTATAGAGTGTTGGGCTTCAAGGACTAGTGACCCCAGTTTAGGCAACAAATTTCCTGACATTTCACCCCCCAGACATGGCTGGAAAGGTGGTAACTAGGGAGTTTTCCTAATTTCTACTGTGTCTTGGGAAGAGCAGGCAATAGATTGTCCTCATCACCATTTTATCTTGGACCAGTTTGTGCCATTCCAAGGAAAGACGGAACTGCACAAAACAGCCCAGGTTGATTAATCCCGACTCCATTCTGGGCCCTCCATGTCCGTCTCCACAATGTAGAGTTATGGAGATGGCCTAGAAAGGAACATCCAGAAGCTCTACAAAATCAACGAGGGCAGAAACATGGTCTGAGTCCTGGGAAATAATACATGTGAACCACGTGCACCAAATCAGATCAAGATGCCCCAAGACACCAGGAAGGCCCTACGATGGGAGGCTGCTTGGGGCTGTCCTCCTCCCCTCCCTCCTATGCCTCGGGGAGGAGACAGCCTGAGCCTCTTCTTTCCCTTCTGCCTCTGTTGCTTCTGGAATGGCTTCATCTGAATATTACTTTCAAGGCCATCTCCACGGAAAGCCCCTTTCCTGCACCATGGTTTGCTTCCTGGGTGAAAAAAAGCAGCTCTCTATCGGACAACCCCGGGGGGGGGGGGAGAACTCTCACCTGCATCCACAACAAACCGGACCCCATCGATGGTCACGGAAGTCTCTGCAATGTTGGTGGAAATGATGCACTTCCGGACTCCTGGTGGAGCAAGGTCAAATACCTGAAGAGCAAGTACAGCAGCCAGTAAGAGATTCTGGGCTGGTTTGTTTTTAAAAAGTAAGTCTCCTCTCTCTGGTGAGAGAAAAATAACAAAAACTGCAGCAGAAACCTGGAAAGCTGCCATTAGCTGCCACCCCCAAAAACTCTTGACTCTACATTTGCAAACAGCTTACACCAGGGGTGTCAAACTCATGTCATGTGATGTATTGTGACTTTTTTCCCCTTCGCTAAACCGGGCGCAGGTGTGACCAGCATGTGACACATCCGGCCCACGGGCCATGTTTGACAGTGCCATGAAGCGCTATGGGGTGGTATGTCAGTCTAAGTTCAATTGCTAAGATTTCTCCTCTTTCCATGAAAAAAATACAAGGATATCAAGACAGCAACAAGATGAAAGAGCCCCCAAATTCCATCCACACCCCATCTGGTGACATCGCCACCCTGGATTTAATTGACCACTGCTCTCCATAACAAGAAGACCTTCCCACCGTTGAAAGTGGGAGGAGGCAGTTTACCTCTCCAGCCCTGCTCAACTCACCTTGTCCTGCTCGGCCACAGAGAGGGTGCTGTGCAGAGGAAGGACCACCCAGCGCTTGGTGAAGGCCGCATAAGACTGCGCAGCCTCCACCACCGCCCCAATCTCAGCCACCCCACTGAGGAAGATGAGCAGGTCTCCCCTCTCCTCCGGCGGGTACTTGTGGTCAATGGTCTGGAGCACCCGGAGGAAGGGCTGGACACCCAGTCGCTCCCTGCGCCCACGGCTGCTTTCCTCAGGGCGGATGGGTTCATAGATGACCTGCATGGAACAAGAGGTCACGTTGGCCCACATGGTCTTCCTTCAAACCACAATTTTAAGCCTTCTGTATTACAAGAACTACAGCTGGAAGCTTCTGATTAAAAACTCACAGAGTAGGGTGAGTACAAGGACTTGGCAAATTACTATTATTTATTAAGTATGAAATCCGCATACCACAAAAGATGGAAAATCTGAGAAACGACAAATAAACCCACACTTCCCAGAAGAGGCTTCGACCATCCTTGCCAAAGGCCCTCCAAAACACCAGCAGGCCAGGGCTTCAGTTTCTCAGAACCTTGATCCAAAAGGCAGGCCTGCTCTGGACCAATTTCTGGGGGTCTTCAAGGGCAGCGCCAGGTATAGTGCATTGCAGTAGCCAAGCCATAAAGCGACTAGCACCTGCGTGACTGACTGCAGAGCCTTCTAATCTGAGGAAGAGCACAATTGGCACCTCAGTTGAAGTTGTGCAAAAGCCTTCCTGGCCACAGCTACTCTGTGAGCAGGAACTGTGAATCCAGGAACATATCCAGATTATACACCAACGTGAAAGGGGACACGCCACCCTACATCCATAGAACATCTCCACATCTGGGTGACCCAAACACTCAGTCCTGGTGGATTTGGAGGTAGTTCCTCCCCAGCCAAACCAACACAGCCTCCAGGCACAGGGACAGGACTTCAGCAGCTGGACTGGGGTCAGAAGATATAACATCAGCACGCTGATGATACCAAACCCCAACCTGGTAGTTTTGTGTAGATGTTGACTGGTGGGGTGAGCAAATACAGCCCCGAAGACTGCAAAATGGGCCTAGGAGTACTTTCTTCAACACAATCAGCACAGAGGAGGCCCAGAAGGATACAGGTCATCTGTGTGGAAAGCCACCTGAGAGATCAAGTAGCACAGAGCTGGATGTTTGCCAGCCAACACCAACCCTTTTTAAGGGTCTCTAAAACATAAACACCTCATCATTCTACCCAATTTGGAAGGAATCCACAGCAGAACCCCACACAGGAGGCAGCCTTGGAAACTGCTCCAAGGAAAAGACCACCTTGCTGGCAGAGAAGCCCTCCCCCCCCCCCGCCCTCCAGTATTCTTCCCGCACCCTTACCGTGATGGGAAAGAGGCGTCCAGGAACCTGGATCACAGGAGCGCCCCCAAAATAGTCGGCAAAAAGCTGGATGTTGATGGTGGCAGACATGAGCACTAACTTGAGGTCAGCCCGTGCAGCCAAGAGCCGGCGCAGGACGCCCAGCAGGAAGTCGCAGTGGAGGTGCCGCTCGTGGACCTCATCCACGATCAGCACCCGGTAGGCGGGCAGCATGGGCTCTCGCTGGGCCTGGCGCAGGAGCAGCCCTTCGGTCAGGAAAACGATGCGCGTGGCCGCCGAGCGGGCGCTCTCGAAGCGGATCTGGTAGCCGACCTGCGCAGGGAAAGGAGAGCGGTCGCTCCCGGCCCCGGACGGCTCCCCGCCCCTCGCCCCGGCCGCCCCCGGCCGCCCGCGCGCCTATGCTCACCTGGTCGCCGAAGCGCCCCAGGCTCTCGCGGGCCACGCGCTGGGCCAACGCCACGCAGGCCAAGCGCCGCGGCTGGGTGCAGGCCACGTGGGAGTAGCCGGCGGCCAGCAAGAACTGGGGCACCTGCGTGGACTTGCCGCAGCCCGTGTCCCCGGCCACCAGCACCACCGGGCTGCGTGCCAGGGCGGCCAGCAGCGACTCCCGCGAGCGGGCGATGGGCAGGGCGGCGCGCTCCCGCTGAAGCCGCGCCAGCCGCGCCAAGCTCCGCCGCTGCGCGAAGTCCAGGAAACGGAGCAGGGCCAGGCCGAAGCAGCGCGCCAGCGCCGGGGATAGGCCGGTCGCCTCTCGCCGGGGCAGCCGCAGGTTCAGGCGGCACCCGGGATCGTAGGCCGGCCGGTCCCCTGCGCCGGAGACCCGCCGCTCGCAGAAGCCCCGTAGGCGCCGGAAGAAAGCCCAGAAGTCCTCCAGCTCCTGGCCGCTGCAGCCCGGCGGGAAGTAGGCGGCCTCCAGGCTGGCGCGGGTGGCGAGGCAGTCCCAGCCCTCGGCCGCCATCCCGGCTGTTCCCTCGGGTAGCCGGTGGCGCTGCAGGCGCGGGGCGAGGCGAGGCTAGGCTGAGGCGGAAAGTCTGGGAGGCTGCGAGGGGTGGGGAGATGGGCGGAGAAAGGGAGCTAGCCTTCCCCAAGCTTCGCCCGGTGAGCAGAGAGCTCGGGCCGAGCAGGTAAATTTGGGTCGTTTAGGTCGGAGAAGTTTATGCCGCATGAGCACTTGAGTTGCACTGACTGTGTAGTGATTGGTTGAATGGACAGATCTTTCTAATTTAATCAGTGACATGCGTTGGAACATGTGATATACATTGTCTTAGCTTTTGTTTTTTGGAGTTTATTGTATTTATACCCCTCCTTTATCATTTTTACAAATAACTCAAGGAAGCTAACATATCCAACACTACTTCCTATTATCTATAACAACCACCCTGTGAGGTAGATTGGGCTGAGTGAGAGGGACTGGCCCAAAGTCAACCAAGCTGGCTTTCATGCCTAAGGCAAGGCTTGAACTCAAGGTCTCCCGCTTTCTAGCCTAGTGCCTTAACCATTAGACCAAACTGGCTCTCTATTCTGGTTTATTACAGTGTGTTTTTTCTTGCCTGAAGAGTATTCTCATATACTGTAGGTTTTTTTATCTTGTACACGGCTGGATTGTTACTCTGAAAGTGCTTGATTGGTGCCAGTTGCTTTGCAATAAAACTGGATCTATTGCTTTCTCTGCTCACACAAATATCCAGGAAGAGTAGACTATTGTTGTTTTCTCTTCTCTTCTGAATTTAATTCCATGAAAGGAATCAAATTATGGAAAAGTAGGACCCTAATGGTGGTGCAGCAGATGGATTGATTTTTAGTTTGTATCTTCTGATATCAGCAGTTGTAGGCTGCTCAGAAATGAAGTGCCATGTAAGTTGCAATAAATAAAAGATTAGTATATCAATAATATTTCCTAAGTTTTATATTTATACACAGATACACACATTGACAGACATCCTGAAGCAATACATGAAAGTTTAGGTACATTTCTGTCCACTTATTTATTTTTATCACTGAATAAGGGGGAAACGGTAGTCCGAAAGTCAGCTACAGGTACTGGATCTTAGGCAGTTGATCCCATTGCATAGCAAAACCAGTACAGAATGGCCGGAGAAAGCTGCTGTAAATATGTTTCCAGCCGGAGGGGAGCAGGCGCATAGCTAGAAGCACAGCGGCCTTGCTCGGGAAGGGCTTACAGGGTTGTGTTAGTGCTCTGATCCTCCTTGGAGCTGCAGGGGCCCTGAGCGGCCCCTCCGGCTTGGGAGGAGACTGTTAACGGTTCCTCATTCAGGACATTGTGCAACACAGCACTCAGGGAGCGCAGGATTTTAGCCTTGAAGTCTTGGCCTGCAATGACATAGATGACAGGGTTGATGCAGCTGTTGGTGCTGGCGAGAGCCACAGTCAGAGGGTCCAGCTGGTTCAGGGAATGGAAGAGGGGATTCCTCTTAGTCTTACTGGCCAGAATCAGGCCAATCCCGTGATAAGGAGCCCAGCAGACAAAAAAGCCCATCACGACCACCACGACCATTTTCAAGGTCTTCTTGGAGCGTGTGAAGCGACTGCTGCGCACACGCAGAACCAGCAGCCCGTAGAAGAGGCCGAGGGCTACCGAAGGGACCAGGAAGCCAATGAGGAAGCGTATGATGGCCACAGAGACCTCAGCAGTTTGGTGATTTACACCAAAGAGGCCATAGTCGACCACACAGAGCGTCAGGTGATGAAGCTCGTAGGATTGTGTTCTTCTGGTTATGAAGGAGGGCAGAGTGAGGAAGGTGGCAAAAACCCAGGCCGCACCGCACAGTTTCCAGGCTAAGCGGGTCGAACGGTGATTCTGGCACCAGACGGGCTTCACCACGAGGGCACACCGATCCATGCTGATCAGGGCCAGCAGCAGGATGCTGGCAAACATGTTGAGGATGACGATAGAGGGCAAGAGCTTGCAGGCAAAATCTCCCAGCACCCAATGATTCTCGGAGCCGAGGGACACAGCCAGAACAGGCAGAGACAGGCAGCAGAGAAGGTCTGCTACCGAGAGGTTAAGGAACCAGACTGAGCTCACTGTGCGCTGCATCTGGAACCCCACCACCCAGATGACAGCCCCATTGCCCAGCGTGCCCACTAGAAACACCAGGGCATAGAGGACAATGGCCACCGGGATGATGGGACTCAAGCTGCTCTTCTCTACGCTGAGAGGTACCTCTGTGAAGTTTGAATAATCGTAGCCAGAAATGTTAGGAAGATCTTCCACAGGGTAATCCATCTCCAAGTGGTGGGGAGTTCTGTAAAGAGGCAAGAAAGAGAGGAGGTGGGTGTTGCCCCCCAAGAGATGGAGACCAACTTCATCTGTATCAGAAAAAGGCAGTTGTTTTTTAAACTCAGTTTGGACCTCTCTCTATTCTGGTGAGTTCTCACTTGTTGGTAAATCATTCTAAGAAGTTCTAAAATGGTTATAAAAAGTTAGTAAAACCCAGAACAAATGGGGAAGATTAGAAATAAAGCTGATGGAGAAACACATACTCAAAACATCTCATGGTTGAAAAAAACCCCTCAAGATCAGCTGAAATATGGTATAATTAAAGTAAAAATGTATGGTTTAGAAAGCGTGGACTAGTTTGAGAAGAAGTCAGTGACACAGCAAGAGGCAGTGCCTGCATATCTAATATTTAGAAATAGTGGCTGAATACGAAAGTAAATATTTTAATCCTACAAACTCAGGGTTCACAAAACATGCTAAATCTAGATTGGCAAAGTAGAATTGCAGGGTTCCTAGAAGACACAGCATGAAAGCAAATGCACTGGATGGTGGCTCCATAGAACATCCTGGCCCTCCCACCGCATCTTGGCCTCATCAAGCGTGCTGGCAAGCCCAGCTATTTCAAAAAACTGTCACTACATGTTCCAGAAACAATATTCCATCCTTCACAAACCGTTTGCGGGTCAGAAGATCTGTATGGCAGAACAAATTCAGAACTATATAAGAATTTCAGGCAAAATATAGCACAGTTGCCCTCTTCCTTCCACTTTGGTTTTTAATTGCCTTTTAATTTGCATCCTTTTAGGTTTTGAATGACCACAGTGCTGCTGCCAAATGTGTATATGGTTTTCATTCTACATTTTATTTTATTTTATTTTATTCTATATATACCGCATTTATTTCAGTTGTAGATTTTAGTGCATTTTATTGTAAATAGCCCAGAGAGCTTCAGCTATTGGGAGAGCTTTTAACTATTAATAAATACACAAACTTTGGCAAATTGCTCCTTCTACCATCTTTACCAGGGCCCAGCGAAATGACAGTCTTAGCTGACAGCAGTTCTCCATCTTAGTAAGTCACCTCCACAAAGCTAACTTTGTGCTGTGAATCTCTTGATTATTTTGTCTGGTGCTTTCTCGTCGCTTATTTTTCATGTTCAGTGGAATCCTAAGAAAAAGGATATCCAACTTTAAACTTAGAAAACATTCAACTGCAAATGGCTTCGGACAGCTTACTTTGGTACATAGGATCTAGTTTCTGTCAAAAGTTCTGCGGTCATGGATGGGAGGGAACAACGAGAAAGAGTGAGCAAATCTAAAAATATGAATCTGCAGATTTCCCCCCCACACACACATATATTGCCTAATCTGACAGCAAATGGTAAAGCAAATGGACACTGTTCTTCAGTGGTATCTTGGATGTATACATTTGAAGCCCAGAAAGATCCCAGACAGACGAGAGTGAGGAGTGGGTCTCTTAAAGATAGCTTCCACCATAGTTTTAAGAGAAGATCTTTCACCTGGTTTAAAAAACTAAACATTAGTCATTAAATCTTCTCAGTTTCTCTGATTTATAGCCCAATCTGCCATTAAACTAGATGAAATTACTAGGGGTTAGGGATAGGGTTAGGGTTAGGGTCAGTTCTCCCCACTGCCAGACCTGTTTTGCTCAGGATGGCCCAGGAAGAAGCCTTGCTGCCCAGGAACGGAGTGGGCACTCTGCAATGGCTCCTTCTTCTCCTTGGCTTTGGGAGGGGGGAGCCCTCAAGCACTTGGTAAGAAAAATCAGAGCAGACAAATCCCATTTGGCTCTTGTTAATCATTTGTATTCAAAAGACTGGGAAGATCCCTTGTGATACAAAAGTGTGTGTGGATTACTAAACAAAGCAAATACATATCCTTAAAAGATGCAAAGTTTAACAGGAAAATTAATGCAATGTGTAAAGGCCTGAAAGAAGAAGTCTACATCCTCCCTCACCTCTACACAGTCTCAGGTGGGAAAAAAACAGAAACTGCACTTACGGTGGAGAACAAGAAGTCGTTGCTGTGATGCCTTTGCTCGAGATGACTCAAGATGGCAATTTTGCAAGGAGGGGCTTAGACACTGTAAAAGAGGAAGCTAGACTTTATTTTAAAAAAGTGTTTCCTAACTAGAGGCACCAAATTAAGTCAAATATTAATAGGATATCCTTGTGGTATTTATTGGGTACCTTCATCTCCCACATGTTGATCCTACAGATCTCCGTTAGGTCAAAAATGCTACTTGGCCCCTAAATAATTGGACACCCTCAGGGCTCTGGGAAAGCAGGTGAGAGATATGCCTTCCTTGGCCCTGATGACCCTCAGGCTTATGCACGTGTCCTGCAGACTGCAGAATGAAAACCCACCCGCCTATTGCTGAGGCCATCACCTTAAACCTACTCTCTAGCTTCGCACCGGCTGCTCTGAGTCAGAGAAGGACACTCTAGGGTCAGAGTGGGGTTTTCCCTCTTATCCCAACGCAAGGCATAGCATGCAGGATCCTAGGATACACGGAAGACCAGCCCTATTGCATCTTTAGGAGCCTGGGGGCTTTGGGGATTTGTAAGCAACATTGCCAAAGGGTGGCCAGGAACCAAGTTTCATATGGCCAGGCTGAGATCCTAAGAAGAGAGAATCCTCTTATTAATCTGAAACACCACCACCCTTGTCCCAATGGGACATTTTTATTGTAGCTACCATCCTGCTGAGTTCTTTTTCTGCTAGCTCCCTTTCAGGAGACCACAGGGTATTACAATGGGGGATGAGTTTCTTGGACAAACTAATGGCAGCGATGTTCTGGGGATGTCAGCATGCAATGCTGCACATGAAAGTACTCCTATGTCTCTTGAGAATGCATAGACTGTCATTGGGGCAAAATGTTCACCGAGCTATTTTTCTAACAACAGGTACAAGGAGGAAGGGTGGAAGGGTGTCACTCCACAAATAGTGCAGAGCATTACTAGGAAAGAGAACTCCTGCAAGCCCAGCTACCTTCTGGTACATTTGCTCACCCCTTATGGATATCAGGCCACTTGAACAGAATTGCTGCAGCCCTGGCTGCTGCACTAGGCAGCAGACTACCTGCGGATCAGGTATACTTCAAGGGGAAAAGCCAGTATGGAGTCCTGACATGAGGCCACTTACACCACTTACACATGTATGGCATCTCGCCCTGCTGGAACACATCTCTGAATCATTACTATATTCATTCTCTCGCAGCGCTCTGCCCAAAGCAGCCTGCGATGTTTCTTGCATCAAGTCTTGGCCTTCGGCAGAGGGAGAAGAGTCTGGCTCAAACCGATCCATCTCTGCTCAGATTTGCTTCAGGCAAATCTGTTTGTTCATGTCAGAAGCATCACAGTTAAGATAAGGTACAATATGCGACATAAAATTTAAAATATAAAATACGAGATTAAAGATTAAAGTACGTACAAGTTAAACAGATCCTGCCCAGAAACTAGCAACATTGTATTCTGTCGCACTGCCATGAGATCCACAAGGGTGCACTGATGAGGGCACAAAGGACAGGTACATAGTACATATGTGTTGTCTGTCTGCATGTCACCACAATCCGCAAAGGCAGAAGCCACCAGTTAGCCCCCTTTGTTCAGAGCGCCTCTGGCTCTTCTTGTACCCATGCACAGTCTGCTCAACAATTTCCATCTTTTCCACTTTCGCCAGACCCAGATGTCAGCTCCTCCGTTGCTTCTATCAAGTATTGGTTCTTTGTACCTTTCCATCCATTCCTCACTGCTTTTAAATTCTTTGAAGTCTTTCTTTTACCTAATGAAGCTTTTGCTAGATTTTAGTCTCAGCTGAGCTGGTTGTAGACCATAGACAGGGTGTTGTTTGTCTAAATATTGATGTTTTGTGTCTCTATTTGCTGCGGCTTCTCTGCAAACAGCAGGCAGGGCAATCCTGGCTAGATGGTAGATCTTAACTAGAAGGGCAAGTTTAAGGCATCCAGTAATAATTCTGCTAGCTTCATTCAGAGCAACATCTACTTTCACTGGTGCTGATTTATATTAGACCGAGCAGGCGTATTCGCCTGCCGAGTAGCAAAGAGTAGAGCTGTTGTCTTAAGGACCCCTGGTTTGGCAACCCAGATGGAGCTTGTTAATTTTCCGAGGATGTTATTTCATCCACTGACCTTCAGTTTAGTGTTAGTACAGTCTGCTTATATGCTAGGGTCCTATCTAGAATGATCCCTAAATGTTTAGGGTTGTAGCAATGCTCCACTAACATCCCTTTCCATATAACAGGCAGCTTCCTAGCAACCTGCTTACTGCAAAGACGGAAGGCACATATCTGAGTTTTTACTGTATTTGGCCTTAAGTGGTTAGCAAAATAGTATCGCTCCAGCTCTAAAAGGGCTTCAGTTAAAACATGGTTGAACCTTCTCAAATGTTTATCCTTGTACAGTCATTGCTCAATTGTCAGCATACATATTGCCATTATTACCTACAGGAAGCAACTGATCATTGGTGTAAATATTAAAGAGTGGGAGCCAATACACAACCCTGTGGTAAGCTGTTCCTTTGATTCCTTCATTTACCTCGCCTTCCCCGGAACGGAACTTCACAAAAAAACGTGGTTCTGAAGCAGATTCCTAATATTTGTAAGTTTAAAATCTTTAGTCACATCATAAACCTCCTGCTTCAGTGTTCCAAGATTGATGGTATCATATGTAGTCATGAGATCTGTGAATACGTTGCCCTTTTGGAATCCATCTTCAATATACAGGTTTAAATTAAGGCAACTTTTTTTCAGGGTAAAATCCAACCTGCTGCCGTATGAGAAGGGGTTCTACAGCTACAGTGAGGCGATTTTGAAGGTCTGACACAAGGGAGAAATTGGGCAATAGTTCTTAGGGAGATTGGCCTCTTTACCTGGTTTTAAAACAGCTGCAACTGTAGTCTTTCGCTAGACACCAGGAATCTTACATTGTTCCAAGCATTTCTAGTAGCCACCATCTCACTTTCAGTCCAAACTGCTTTATCTGTTCAATAAAGAAGTCATCCAAGCCAGCAGCCTTCCATGTCGGAGTCTTCATTACTCCATTCTTCCATAGTAAATGGGAATGATAAGTTACTCGTTTCATCCCAGAGGGGCTTTTCAAAAGACCAAGAGGGGGTTTTGAAGACCAAAAAAGTCCAGTTCTCTGTTGAAAAGCAGCTTTGGGGCAGCCGTGACCTGGATAAGAAAACCTCCATAGACAAGTTGTTCCATCCTCATTTCTGTTGATCTCAATCGTGTGTTTTGGTGGCCTTTGCTATTCTTAAGAAGCTGTCTGGTTGTTTGATTTGCAGTCACATTGGCATAAACTCTAGAGCAAGTTGGATCATTGTTCAGGTGATCAATAACCTCCACGCTTTGAGGCTACTTATGCTCATGTCCAGTTTCTCTATTGCTTTAATGCAGCTTTCTTAGTTTTAGCTATAGAAGTAATTAATGGGAATGTGCCAGGTTCTCCCAGTTTAGTGGTTGCATGTAGGAGAACAAAGGGGGGGGGCATCATCAGCTTAGCGTTATTACAATTCCATACATGCTCCAAGTACAAGCCTTCTTGAATTCCACTCACTCTTTTCTGGTGCCAATTTAAAACTAGATTCCTGTGGCTAGGCTTCAGCAATATAAATCTGAATTGCAACTTAACATACGATCCTGATCCTTTGTGCCTGACATCACTGACATACATCTTGTCAACTCTGCCTGGTTCAGCTTGGCACCTCACAGGCATCCTGTCATCAAAGGATGGAAGGGAAATAAAGCTGTGTGTGTACATAATGGGAAATCGGGAGGGGGGAATGACAGGTGATAAAGACCAGAACCTCCATATTCAATTTGTACCAGCATCCTAAGGCCAGGCACCCTCAGAAATAGGAGGACAATCCCCAAACATCTCAGCATTCTCCAAACATTTTGGAAAGCTCCAGTTGACTGGAAATGGGCTGGTCATGGGAGGGGGAGAAAGGGATGGGCTGCGGGCTATCCTTTTTGTATTTTCCAAAGTTCAGAGCTGGCTTGACTTTAAATGCAATCATCACCTTTAGTAAAAGAACCCTTTGCTTTAACCAGTCAAGGACACTTCTTTCCTAAGGAATCAGATTGGAGCAGGTCTGACACATCTCCTTGAGCGCCTCAGAAAACCAAGCTGCAGTCCAGAATGACGGCCAGAGGGAAACCACTGAGAGGCAATCTCAGTGAGAGCCCAGGCCATCTCCGTATGTCAGAGTCCAAGCAAAGTGTGCAGAAATTCCCAGAATACCTTTTAGAAGCCACCCAGACATCCATCTTCCTAAACAGAGTTTCAGGTGGCAGCCAACCTCACCTGGGCCAGGAAATGGGCTCATTCTAATAGCCTGAAGCAAACGTTCAGTCCAAAGGGCATCCCCCTTACATGGGAAATACTACCTGTGCTTCCCTGTCGAGGGGGGAGACTGAAGCATTCCAAAACCAAATGGGTTGAGGAACCCCCAGAATTGGATTGGGCAGCACATTACAGAGGTGCCAGGTTGCTTGCTGCTGTGGGCCAGCAGCATGTGGGTACATGGCTTTCAGGCGTTACACCAGTGACACCTGATCCAGAGTCAGCAGATGAACTCATCTGGCATTTTCATGTTGTTATGGATATAGAGGGGTAAGAGCATTATGTCCTGAGACCCTCCTCCCCAAACCTGGGGCTTCAGACTGGAAGTCTCCGTACCAACCATTAACAAATGAATTTACCAAGGAGAAAGAAGGGAACATTGCAACACCCATTCCAACCAAGATTAATGGGATCAAAAGAGACTCTGGGGAACCCAGATAGTCAAGCTTTAGGCACCACTGTGTACTTCTGGATGCCTGCCGCACAGCCAAAATAACCAGGGAGAGAATTGTAATTGAGGCTATCTAGAAGCCACTCCTTGGCTCCCTATCGCTGGTCAGCATGATGTCAGAGCCTTGGCAGAGGGCAGCTAGTTTCTCCAGCACAGGCCAGACTTCCTCCCTTCCAAGAAACGATTCAAGCTTTTATCGCTTCCACTCCAGCAATGATCCTCTGCACCCGCAGCCACTCCGTTCCCCAGGCATGTCCACAGTTTCTCTTCTCTCCCCACTTGCACTTCTGAGAGGACCACGGGACAGGCAGGAAGACAAGACACATGCAAGCTTTATTGTCAAGAAATTATTTACTTCGTACATGATAATGGAGAAGCCTGTGACAGGAAGGACCTCACTCTCTCCCAGGGCCCAGGTCACTCCTCCGACACAAAAGACTGGGCTGGAGAGAGGACACTCCTTTTCCCATCCGAGGAAGATTGCAGAAGGTTTGGGAGCAGAGCTGCAGGCCCCACTTGTTCATGATTTGTGTGTTAAGAGCACTAAAGGGTGATTGGGGGGGGGGGGGGGGGGCGGGTGGCTTAACCCAAACTCTGGAGAATGTTCAAGAGTGGCACAAACATGCAGAACGCATGTGTGTGTCACAACTCTACCCAGCAGCTCTGACGGTCTGGCTCAAGTTCTCGGCAGGTTGCCAGCTGAATTCCAACCAGCCCTGGAAAAGAACCGTCAGGGGGCAGCCTCTGTTGCCTCAGTGTCCAAAGGCTCCTGGTGAGCAGGAGAGAAAAAGTCACCAAACATGAAACAGCAACTGGAAGGTGGCTGGCCACAGGCAAAGACCTGGTCAAAGGGGATCCTGAGCTTCTCCGAGACCAAGTGACCAGCCGATGACCAAATTAACGAGCCTTTGATACTTGTGCACTACACGGCACCATAAACTAACCAAACTATTGGGACATGCCAAGTCACAAAACGTAAAATTAAGCAAGCTGAGCACATTCTGTAAATGGGCTGTTAAGTTTCAAGCCAAGTTGGTTAAGCAGGGTCTTCAAACTCAGCCTAACATTTTTGGGGAGACCTTCAGTTTTTGAACTGAGATTGTTCATTTACTCATTTTCTCAATTGCCCTGTTATGAACTATTTATTGTTCTGGTGGCCTTTCAGGCTGAAGAGCAGCAAAAATGCCCCAAAATAATGATAAAATGATGCATGTATATTTTAAATCTTAAACTAAAATCCCTACTCACCCCCTTCTTCCATCTTGCTTGGCCAGTCACCTCTTTGGGCTCGGGCATTTCTGCATCCATTTTTATCTCTGCCTCTGGGGCTCCTGCTGGGGGGTCCATGGGAAGAGATCCCTGCACTGCCAGTGGTACCAGGGAACCCACTCCTACAGGAAGGGAAGAACAGCACTAAGCAGCATCTCGTAGTAAAATACACCCTCCTCCTGCTCCACCTCTCCAGGGTTGCCTCAGGAGCCCTACACCTTGAGGACACTCTGTCCTTTACCAGAAGTCCCAGCAGGCAGTTCCTCCCTGGGTGCAGCCACGGGGCTTTGGCTGCTGTGGCTGGCCCGGGGAGAGTGCATCTCCATCTCTTCCCCCCAATCGGACACAGGCTCGTATCCCTCTGCTGGCCCCAAGGGGGTCACGGGCAGCCCCTCCATGGCTGCAGCCTCTGGAGGTGAAGGAGACCGGAGGGTGGGCTGTTGTCTGGGCTTCCTTGGGGGCAGGGGGGAGGAGGGACGGGGCCCGTCTGCCTCCGAGGAAGAATTCTGGCTGCTGTTGACTTCAGGTTGTTCTTCTTCTTCCTCCTCCTCCTCCTCCTCCCCGCTGACGTCCTCCCACTCATCCTCTTCCTCATCCTCTTCTGTCGCTGCTGCTATTTGTGGCTCTGTCTGGGGGATCCCAGGAAGGGAGAGAAAAGGATCATAGGGGAGATCTAAGAAACATTTTTTACTCAATCGTGGACCGCAGTTGGGTTGGGAAGAGGCCTCTAACCCCGGCACAGGGGAAAGCTCCCCAGAGGCCCATCTGTGCCTCCCAGATTGGTTTGAGGAACAGTAAGAAACACTGGCTTCCGGGCCCACATGCAGCCCTCCCCACCTACAGCACAGAGGCAGCCTCCACCTTATCCTCCCTCGCAGATGCAGGGCACATCCGGTCTGCTTCCTCCTTTTCCCACCGGTTGTCGTGCATGCTGCAGGGACAACCCAAGAGTCAGGACAGGAGGAGCAGAGAGACCCTCTGCTGCAGCTCCCACCCTCCCAGCCCGTGTTCACCTGTAGGACTTGGAAAGACTCCCTCGGGGGCGCCCACGGCCTCGAATCTTCCGGTGTCGGTCCCCAGGCTGCCCAACCATGAACTCCCCAAAAGTGGGCAGTTTGGGAGGGTGCTTGGAGTGCTCTACAACAGCAAGGAAGGATCAGAGGAAGGCAGAGGCTCTCAAGTGAGGTCCAAAGGGAGGTGATGATTGTCAAATGCCCACTCACCGCCCTTTGGCAACGTCCCCACTCGGGCAAAGAGGAAGCACCCACAGCTTATATTCCCTCCTTACCCTGCTTGTCAACTGATGAGCCTTGAGGCTCGCTGTCTTCTTTCAGCCTGTGGAGATGAGAAGCCAGAGGTAAGGGAGACCTTCCCATTCCTGCAGCTAAGATGCTCCAGAGATCCCCTCCTGGTCCCCTGACCAAAAAAAGGTCAGCAGCCGCCCCGTATGATCAGGGCACCTACGCGGGATCTGTCTTCTCGGCATCCCATTCTCGGCGCCACTCCCCAGTGGGCTGGCGGTGCCGGGCCAAGCGATCCCGGTCAATCTGCTCCCGTTCCTGCTTCCAGCGAGTGTACTCAGCCCGTTCGCGGCCAGTCATGGAGAGCGTAATATCCAAGGTCTTCTTCAGGCCCCTGCCCCGGCCACTGCCCCGGCCCTGCCAGAAGAGGCCAGCTGAGGCCAGGGTCCTCCTACACACACACACACACACACACACACACACACACACACACACACACACACACACACACACAGCTGCCGGTGGTTCAGGTCAAGTCAGAGAACCTCCCATTGAGAAACTGTGTGTGTGTTGAGCTGTCTCACACCAGCCCTGAAAGGAGGATTAGCGACCCCACAACGACTGCCCCACATACACACACCCGTTCTCAAACGCACCAGTGAGGGCGGCTCTTTGTCTGGCTCCAGGCCCGTCTTGACCTTATCAAAGTCGGCGCCCCCCCAGTTCCGGATGTGGCGGCGGCTGCCCTCCCACCTGCCGGCCTCGGAGAAGGCGCCACTGCGCCGCGGGTCGTCCAGGAAGTTGCGGACCGGGTTCTTCTCTTGCAGCCCGTCCTGCCCAGGGGAGAGCAGCGGGGCCTGAGCCGAGCCCGGGGCCGCCCGCCCCGCTCGCCCCCACCCCGGCGCCCCACTCACCCGCTGCCCGCGCTCGTACTCGGCGATCTTCTCCATCTCCTCGTTCATCTGCTCGATGTTCCGCCGCCGCTGCTCCTCCCACTCCT
>JANHFL010000889.1:0-13366 GCA_032468155.1 Oxyrhabdium leporinum
GTGTGTGTGTGTGTGTGTGTGTGTGTGTGTGTGTGTGTGTGATCACTTTGCTCTGGGACTTGCCAGAAATGTGGGAGTGTTTGGGGAAATTTGGAGCAATAAAGGGGCAGTTTGAACTGCCTGTGTTACCTCTGTGCTGTGCCCTGGGTCATCACACATAGAAAAATACAATGCAAAATTTATAGTGTTGTCTAGATTGAATACAAAGAGGAAAGAGGACAAGAAAAGCTTGTAATACTAAAAATATCTAACCCAGAATTCTGTTTCTGTTGCCAACAACTATTAACTTTTTAATACCAAAAAAACCCTGGAAACTCAAGAGTACTCGTTCCTTTTATTGAACAATATACTGTATCTCTTGAATTTGGTATTTAAGCTAATAAGATAATACTTTAAACACCAGCCTACATATATTGCCAAGGGTTCTGCTTTTAGTTGAAGGATTTTTGTTTGCTTTACATATGACTTTGTTATCACTAAATGTTACTGAAGTGAGATACTTGCCTTCAAAGAAGCATCATAGAAACTAGCCTATAGGTTATCCTTCTAAAGTATCTTTCTATCTTTTCTTTACTTGGATTTTAAAATTGTTAAAAATGTCTTTTTCACGTGAAAAGCAAGTAGAGCAAGGAGCACTGACAAGAACCAGCAGTATTAGTTCAACTGTGCTTCATTGAAATTCTGAATCCAGATGAAATTCTTTCTCTGTGTGAAGTTTAAATGTTCAGTTAAAGCATTGCATATGTACTTTACATTACCTATTACATACAACCAAAAATATTTGCCTGATTTTAATCAGAGCAATATTTCTCCAACATCACTAGGAAAACCAAGATTAAAGGAAGGAAGGAAGGAAGGAAGGAAGGAAGGAAAACACTGAAATTTGCCCTGCTTGTCAGAGATAAAAAAAAAAGCCTACAGTGTGAAATTCCAAACTAGCTGTTACAACAAAGATTGACATCTGCTGCCATAGTAAAATGAGATAGGACACTATTTATGTTTTAGTTACTATCCTGCTACTAACCCTAACCATTCAGGGGATAATGTAGCCATCATTACATTATATCATTTGTTATAATAATAATTATTCCCTATGTTGAATATCTCTGCCATCCTGAAATATTTCAGGGTTAGATACAATTCTGGAGTACTGTTTGTATCCCTTTGTACTAGGTGAAGTATTTCCTATTGTAATATTCATTTTATTTTATCAAAATTGGATTATCAGTTTAGCAGAATTTAGTTCAACTAGCACAGCAATCAAATACATTGGATTAAGGGGGATAATTTGCACATTGTTTACTCTTGACAGAGGAATAGCCTCATAAAGTTCCCATAGGGAAGTAATGGAGATAAATCATAGCTTTACCACAAAATGAGGGCTTAAAAGAAGAAGGAAAAAACCATGAAAGGGTATAATAAACAGCAATTAAATGCTAAGCAAAGAAGCCTACCAGGAGAAAATACTAGTGGGTTAAATCTGGACTTTTTGTTGTTATTTTTACTTCAGAGGAGCTGGAAGGAAACAGAAAATTGCAACAGGTCTGATTGAGAAAGTGGGTTTGTGAGAAAGAAGTAGAAGATAGCTTCAGTCAATTACTGAAGTTATGTCTGCATAGCACTATTTAAGATTATAAATATGTGCCTGTGTTTACGTTTTATTAGTATCTTTATAGTAGATATTAAATTAGAAATATGGCTAGCAAAATGTCAGTGCATATTCATTGTTTTGCACAGAACTTCCTGGAAGTATTTTCACCAATAAGCAACATCCATAAAAAATTATACTGTATAACTTCCTTTGACTGTGATGATAATTCAATGTACAAGCAAATACTCAAGTATTTAAGTTCTCTCCAACATGCACATCTTGTTCTTGCTATAACAATATCTATAATGCTGATATGCAACCATAGTACTACAGAATTAATTTCAGAAACTTTCCTCTGCCTATCCGTCTCATTATAAAAAATAAAGCAAAATACAAAACAAAACAAACTAGGACAGTTATCTTGCATCTTTCCTGGAAGACAAAAAGTAAAGACTATAAACTGTAGAAAAGCTGCAGTTCACTTCTTAAACAAATCACTGAGTATTACTTTTCATGAAAATTTTAGTGAGATTATTTTCTTCTTTGAAAGAAACAATTTTCTTTCATTAGCAATAGCAATAGCATACCACTTCACAATGCTTTACAGCCCTCTCTAAGTGGTTTACAGAGTCAGCATATTGCCCACAACAATCTGGTTCCTCATTTTACCCACTTCAGAAGGATAGAAGGCTGAGTCAACCTTGAACCGTTTGAGATTCAAACTGTCAAATTGAAGGCATCCAGCAGTCAGCAGATATAGCCTGCAGTACTGCATTCTAACCACTGTGCCACCAAAGCTCATTAGATTAATATATTTTTTTCTGCACAACACTAATTTAATCCTAAATCATAAAGATAACTACTAATATTACTGGTCCTACTCCTTAAATGTATTATTCCTCAAGAAAATACATATTATTCTTTTGTTGGAACATTTGCAGAAAAGTTGTGGTTTTTTTTCAAATTAAGGTGTCAGTTTTAATCTTGATATGAACCACTCTGGACATTAAGATCAGTGGTAGGATTCAGCCGGTTGTGGCCGGTTCAAGCGAAACGGTAGGAAAGATTCTTGCTGCCCCCCTCCCCCCATCCCTTCCTGGAGTTCTCCATGTGTCCTGTTTTGGCTCACAGGTAAGTGCAGGGAGGCCCACTAGGCCCGAAATGGGGCATGGGAGATGCGGTGCGGCCTCCCCGCACCTCATTTTGGCTCCCAGGGGCCTTTGGGGAGGCACACTAGGCCAAATGGGGTGTGGGGTGGCCACGCCCACCCACTCACTTGACCAATAAGCTACGCCCAACAAGCCATGCCCACAGAACTGGTAATAAAAAAATTTGAATCCTACCACTGATTAAGATCATTAAAATAGTTTTTTTAAAAAATCAGCTTGCTCTCTGGTATTTATTCGTTGGGTACAACTGTATTGCCTCCAAGCTATGAAACACATTCCCTTGGGAGCTGTATGTTTTCTACTTTCAGGAAAGAAGTCAAGGCCTATTCTGTTTCAGTTAGTTTTAATAGTAATAATAGTAATCTTAAGAATTTTACAAGATTTTAAATGTCTTTCTTTTATGCCTTATGGACAGAAATGAGAGACAGACATTTTATAAATAATATATAAAATACATTCTTATAGTCTGAGAATCCACAGACATAGGAAGAAAATGATGAAATGTTCATTGCAAGATTGTGATGCAAACACTGTCTCTTTTACAATACCATACCTAATACTTGCATGCTGATAGGCTCAGCTTGATACATTTTGTCCCCCTAGGCAAAGTAATATACTGGCGCTTCCTATGGTTTGAATTATCATTCAATTTGCAGAACATTTTTTTTCCTTTTCTTTGACATTTCCACCCTCTGGTAAATCAAAACATATTATTTTAATCATATCAGTACCCACTGTTGTCAAATGGCAAAAATTCAGCAAAATTAAATTTAATGCACAGGTACACAGAATGTGCTATTACAATTTTTCTGTATATCACTTTGAGAAACTGATATTTATATGACTTTCTCGTTCAATATCTTCCTATAAGACCTTTGTCTTGCTTTAGTAATAATATCAGCTTCCTGAGGTCCATAGCTAAAATAATATTATATATTATATAGAATAATATATTATATAGAAATATAATAATATTTCTGTGTGTGTGTGAGAAAGAGATATGTAACAAGAAGTTTATGAACTCCTCACTACCATCAGATTATTGAATTCTATACCTATGTTGTATATTTCAGAAATTTTCTAAATTTTGGGACCACTAAAATTTGATGCCTAGATTGCCTAGGCCTCAAACTGTTGGTCGTGCTGGAACTTGTGTCATAAAATCACATGTCATTATTTTAAAGATACCTTAGCTTGACTCCTGGTTTTTTTGACTTTTGGTTGTCAATTTCTTGTGGATGACTGAAATAGCTTTCCTGTCTGCATCTATTACGTAGATATCTCAAGAAAATCCACATATAATCATGTATAAAACACAAACTGTTCCTTGTAACATAGTAACAGACTATTGAAAAATTTCTTAAGAGTGACAAATAAGCATATTTTTGTTGTGACAAAAATGGCTATCTCAGACCATGGAGGTCAACTTAATTCTCTTTTTCTTAAGAAAAAAGTAGTTCTATATAAATCCTTATTCTAAACATTTCTATTTAACGGAAGTTAAAAAGGAAATACCAATTTCTAAAAGGTCAATTTTGCTGGAACTCTTTTTTTAAAAAAAGAGACACTGATATTTGTAAAAGACGGATTTAGGATAAATACAAGAGAACAATTAGTAAGGATGATTTGCTTGTGATTGGTTTAATATTACAGAATTTTTGAAATATTTAAAGTTACTAAGAAAAAGTTTTATTTTCACAGAAACTAAATCTGAACTAAACAATAATTTATGTTCTGGAGATGACCACTTGATTTCTAAAGTATATAAAATGTTACTCAAGATGAACCTAGAAGATGAATATGTTAAAGAGTAAAATGGGCAAATTTTTTTGAGTATAATATAATGCTAGATAAATGGGAGAATGGACTAAAATTTACATTAAATTATAGTTTGAAAGAAAACTTTTATAAAATGATGTATCGTTGGTACTTGACCCAGATAAACTAGCGAAAAAGTATATAGAAATTTCTAATAAGTGCTGGAAATGTAGTCAAAATCCAGGTTCATTTTATCATATGTGGTGGTCTTGCAGTATGTGAAAACATGCTGCATAAACATAATCGTGCCAATGTAAAAAATATTTAAGAAACAAATATTAATGAAGCTTTTCTTTTAGGTATAATGGACAAGCCATTATAATTAGAAGTATTATTCCTTCACATGGTGATGACTGCAAGGCTTCTACTTGGCAAACACTGGAAAGAAAAAGGGATGCTGACTGTTGAAGAATGGATTTTGAAATTGACTGAATTAGAAGAGATGGCAAAATTAACTGCTTTGATTAGAGATAATGAACTAGACAGCTTTATGAGATTGGAAATCATTTGTGGACTTTCTACGTACTAAATATAACAACAGAAGGTTAACAGAAGGATTTGAAGATTAGTGTAGTATTTAACTCAACTTGTTGACTGCTTTTTCTTCTTTCTTCGTGCGTGCGTGCGTGTGTGTGTGTGTGTGTGTGTGTGTGTAAAAGCGAAGGAGAATTTACTACTTTATATTTTCTTTCAGCACCCAGCCAGGATGGATCCCACATGTTAAATATTAAATTTAATTGATCACTTTTTCCTCTTTTTTTGCACACTATTTTGTTCTTTTTTGATGTTGTTAGGGTTGAATGTTTGCTTCTGTTTTGTTTCATTTGTTTGTTTTACTGATTTGTATTTTATTTTTTATGATAAAATAATAAATAATATTAAAAAATAAAATAAATAAAATTCTACAGTGATTCTGAAGGAGCCAATTACTGCATCATAAATTAATGAAAATGAACATGACTTTCAGGCTGCTTGGTCTTCCATAACATTAAATAAAATCAGTTTCTTAACACATATATTAGTTTTCCAATTAATTTTATCATATGAATTGGACCCAGATTAAAGTGGTACATTGTTCAAAATTGTCTCAGTTTTAAAAATTTAATAGTTTAAGTATTAACATTTTGAGTTTGGGGTTTTTTAGGGGCTTACAGTCTGGCCTGTTGATTCTTCCTTGTAATACAAATTGAATCTTTACAGTTAGGCTATAAGCCCATTGTTAAGGCAAAAGAAAACACACATACTATAGTTCTTTGCCAATAAAACAGCAGGATACATTCTGAATGGGTTTGCACTGGATTCTTAGCTGGTTTCTCTTCTACTGAACAGATTTCCATGTGTCAATGTGTTCCAGAAAGACCAAATTAATTGCCTTTATACATGCAAAAATGTACCTTTTAAGTACTGCATAGACATTCTTGATATGTTTTACAATTATGTCAGACAATCAGATTTCTGTGCAATACATGTTACATTGACTGCCTAATCATACATAATCTTTTAAATATAATCATCTTTGCTTCACTAATTGAAAATGGAGAGTGCTGATTAGACTTTCCATTTAATTATACTTTACTGCTTTGCCTTTTCAGAAATTTGGATTTCAAAACTATGCAGGCGCTGAAGACATATATACAATGCAGAAGGCTCATCCTGCTGCATTGTAGTCCCCTTCCCTTAGGGATGGAAAGTTCAGAAACTAATGTGTAATCCTCTTAAGCTGAATGTAGTTACAGTCATTCATGAGATCAAGCATCTTGATTGCCCTACATTTCCCAATCATGCGAAGGTTTTGAACTGCATCTGTCAAGTCAGATTACAATATAGCCACAGACTTTAACCCTCACAGTGGGGATTCAAGAGCAAGACCAGAGAAGATACGCATTCTGTTTCTTCTCCATGAATAAGGTGAATGTGTTAAAAATGTACAGGTAGTCCTCGACTTACGACCACATTGAGGAAAATTTATTATTAAGTGGTGCAGTCATTAATTCAGGTATCATGTGACTGCATCTTTTACTTTTTTTTTGCTTATGGTTGTTAAGGAAATCACCACAATATTTAAGGGGTGCATAACACGATCACAACTTATGATCTACACTGCTGGCTTTTCCATTGAGTTTGCTGGTAGCAGCAATTACATGACTGCAACATAAACCGTAACATGTAAACTGGTTGCCAAGTGCAAGTTACCTGACCACAGAAACACTTTTATAGTTGTAAATGTGAGATCTGGTTGTAAGTCATTTTTTTCTGTGATTTTTTTTCAGTGTTGTCATAATTCTGGACATTCTCTAAACAAGTGGTCAAAACTTGAAGATTAATAACATATTACATACATTTGTATAACACATAGCAGATTTCCTCGACTTCTATTGTTTACATTCTTAATGTGTTCCTTATTTTATAAAGACACATAAACCATCTTCAAGGATGATGCAGCTTTTATGAGAACAAAATGGGTAGGAAGATGGCCATGCAGACTTTCTGTAATTCTATTCCATTTCAATCTTGTTATTCTAAAGCAATAACATTTAAGGGGAACTGTAATCTCATTTATTTGATTATAAAGAGAATTTTTCTTCAAACTACCTGTCTGAATACAATGACATTAAAGATATGAGAGACTAAAGAAGTACAGTGAAACTATGTTTCTGCATCTTTCAAAATCTTTTAACATTTAAGTGCTAAATAGGTAGTTACTGTTTGCCTTGTTTAGCAATCATTTAAAGTTACAACAATGTTGAAAACTGCATAACAACTGTAATGCTTAGCAATGGAATTGCCAATCTAAATTGTGGTCGCTAAGCAAGGATGTCCTGAACAGAATTTATGAAACTATACATTTTGCATTTCTGAACCCATGTACGTTTCTTTAAATAAACCCAGTTTGAATGAAATGTGCTTTCTAATACTTAGCTTGTTAACAGTACTTGTGAAAATTTAATCTTGGAGTGTACATTAGCATATGCAATGTAGCTAAAAAAAGAGTGGAGAATGCAGTTTTAGGCTGCATCAACAGAAATCATGAGAAATAATAGCTCTGCTTTATTCGAGTTGGCAAGATCCCATCTTGAACAGTTTATCAAAGAAATTGGAGCAGGTCCAGGGAAGGGCAGCAAGAGACTGGAAATTAATGCAAAAGAAACAAGACTGAAGTAAATGGGAATGTTAAACTGTAACAGAAGAAGATTGAAGGTAATATGGTAGCATCTATGTACAAGTATGTCACCCAAAAGAAACAGGAGGATAGATTCACACCAAACATTAGGAGAAATAAAAAATAATTTCCAATGCACAAGACCAGTTTCATCCTGTAACTCAAATGGTGGAGCTAGCTTTGAATGGACATCTATTTATGAAAAAAAGAACATAATCCTTTATTTCATGTGATTCCTGGCCTGAACAATGGATTCAATTCAGTGGCCAAATTTTCCTATAAATTATTTTATAAATATAGGAAACCACTTTAGAAGCAACTCATATGCAATGATTCTTAGCAGTCTACACAATAACAAAGACAAGTACATCAAAATATGCTCGAATAAATATTTCTGGATTATATTATATTCCATTATTTTTTCATTCTTTCCCTCCTTGAATATCCCAAAAGATTTCAAAATACTTATCTTCTTTGGTGCTCATACAGTGGATGGTGGGAGGGAGGGAGAGGAGTTTGTAAAATGAGACAAAGTAGTCATGAAACAAGCATTTGACCACATGTAGTTTAATGGTTTGATTTACGGTGGCTTCACTTTGGAATCTGTGTGTGTGGTTTTCTTTTTCTTGCTGACTTTAATTTGCTGTATCAGTTTGCAATCTTGGCAAACTTTGAGAACTTTCCCCCCCAATAAAAGTAAATGTGCTCAGTAGGCAATTTGCATCTTGCTTCTGTCTAGTCATGAGATCATGATAATCAAGAAACAGGGTCCCTAGTAGAAATCTAGGTCACTTGGATGCAATTTATTTTTTCCAGCAAGAGGAATAAAAGAATGGCACAACATCTTTTATAGCAGGCTGCAGCTGTAGAAACACAGAGTCTTTCATACTTTCAAGAGCTAAGTGCCACTGCAAACCCCCAAACACACTCCCTTTGAGTGATCTTATAATCGCAGCATTATTTAGATTAATTGCCTTGAAACTGCACAGATTTAGCAGAAAACTTGATTAGGAAACCAAAATTGTTTGAAGAAACAATTGTAATGAGAGAGATCCTAGTGTAGTTAAAGTATGTTTTGATATCCTGTTCCAAGCAAAGGAAGAAATACATTTTAACTGACTAAGGCCTACAGTTTACTCATTTGGTCAAGGGAAAGAGTACATGAATCAGAATAAATCTATCCAAATTTGGTGTCCATATTATTGAGGAATTATTTTGTTTCTGGATTTAGATATATAGGTTTTTCATTTATTTATTTTTTAAATCATTATCCATTTATTAATACCTTTTCAATTTATATTATTTCCTTGCTACGTATTTTTAAACACAAGATTCTTCAAAACACACATTTTAAATGTCAAACATCATGCCTGTGTAGTACACACATACATAATTTTAATATCACAAATTATATACGTTTTAATTTTTTGCATAAACTGAGATACATATAGTATTTATATGCTCATGACACTACTCATAATAACAAATTTTAAGCAAAGTTTAGAAAAAAATAAGGAATAGTAATAAAAATTGTTAATAAAAAAGAAAAATAAAAGCTAACATACCTATATTTAATTTACACTAAACTTTTCATTTTATCTCTGTAAAACTTTTGTCTTTGCAAACAGCCCTTACTACTATGAGATTCATGTACAACTTCATGCATTATGTACCTTATTCTATAGAAATTTCCCAAGAGAATGAACATTAGAGTATTATAAATTGGTTTAAAAAGAGAACTTTATATAATTTGGCCTTATCAGGAATCTTTAAACAGCAGTGTTTTTTCAAAAAGTTTGAGATATTCTGATAATCTAAATTCTGTAAAGAATATCCCAACACATATATTCTGAATAATTAGATAATGCTCATTTGTTTACAATAATTGTACAAAAGTTCTTTCTTATTCTGATGCATTTTATTCAGATTTTCCCTAGAATTTTTCTTAGATGCTTATTTGATTATTCACTCAATATTTAAAACAAATTATTAAAAAACAGTGACTTATAAATTGGCAATACTTCTGTCCAGTCCAATTTATACTAAATATTAATATTTTTAATTGTGGGAAAACCGAATGTGTCTATTCAATGAATGAAAGGTGCATAGTGCTTATAAATAACTGATCAGACTGATAGGTACAATTTATTATTTAATGCAAGACGGATAAATTATTCATAGAAAATATCCACCAAAGGCAGAGAATAGGCTACAAATATGATGTGAAGAAGAAATACCCTATATACATATTCCTGAGCTACGGTCCTATTTGCTGTAAGATCACTCTGGGAAGTACTGCATTCAGTTTTATATGATACACGAAATATATTAGAGCTAATTGCTACATGAAATATAATTAAAGCCAGAACATTTAATTATGTTTTTGAAGTCTTTATACTATACAAGAATCTAATACAAAAATTGGAACATGGATAAACACCAAAAGGCGTAAAATAAGGATACATGGTGTTTCCGCACCTAATTAATTTATCCAGCAAACTTATTAAAAGACAGCAGAATTCTATTCAAAACTGGAAGTTTACATGTTGACAAAACAATCCATGCAGATGACACCATTAGTTGAACGTTAAAACATGTTATAAAAGATAATTATGAAAATAAAAATGGGTTACTGTTAAATGTTAAAAAACAAAGATATGTCAATAAAACTTAAGAAGAAAGAATTAAGAATGGTTTCTTTTGTCTTCAGAATACATAAATATAGACCCTATGATAGAAAAGTAAATTGAGTATTAATGAATTAATATTAATTGTAAATATATGCCGGATGATAGAAAACAGAACTATTTTTATCACAGCACAGAATAATTAGAGAAATAACAATAATTCATAGTTGTGAAAGTAGACTCTTAGAAAGCGGGGGAAGAAACCTACTTTTGAATCATGGATATGGAGGTAGACAATAACATTGACTATAAGAAAAAAACCCACAATCAAGTAATCAATCAATCATGGATCAAGTAAAGACTGACTAGTCTATTGAGATTATAATTAGCAAGCAGAAATATACAATCTTTGGACAAAAAATTTAGTAGTTTGACAAGCTTGAGAGAAGTAGAGAGTTCTGTTCAGAACAGTAGACATAACTGAGTAACTAAACCATCACTCCTGTCAATGTGCAGGCAATTACTGCTGAAAAGGAATGGAGCTTTGCCTAATGACACTCATATCTCCTTTGAAGTGAGAGACCACTGCTGCAAATGTCCCTGAGAAACTGAAAAAGTGAACTACTAGGTAAAGTATATGAATGGGATCAAAGTATTTATTGGACTGTCCTTGGAAGAGCTACAATTTTTTAACCAAAGACAAGTTGAGAAAGTATTTGTCCATGCAGTTATCAGAGAGGTCTAATTTGATAGCACTAATTATATCTGATGTATATTTATCTTTCAGAAAATTGTTGTTCTGAAACCATTTGAAACAGTTGCTTAAATTTATGAAATGTCTGAAGAGCTAAATGTTTAATGAATTCACAAAATGTCCCTGCCTTCCTCTCTCCTACTGCTATAATGAAGGCAGAAGAACCAGAGAACATGTACTACAGTGGTTTGCCTTGAATTTCTGGATCAGTTGTATGATTTTTACTTGAACCACTGATTATATGATATCAATCACAAGGTAGAAAATATCTTCCGTGAATAAAATTTATTATTTAATAAAAAAGATCATATTAAATTGCTTTAACTAATGATTGCTACTGACCATTGAAATTGGATGCAGAGTAACATAGAATACATTGCATTATATCACTTAGATAACTGCAGATTCAATTATGTCATAGTTGGAATGAAAAGGATCTTTTTTTCTGGTGCACTTGCTGTCCTTTGTTGCTGGCTTCTTTTTAGTATTAAATGTCATTTGAAACACAACAAATTGCCTAGTGTGTATCCAATTACAGCTATCATGGGAAATCATAAAGTCAAAACAGAAGCAGCTAAAATCATGAGGCAAAGGAAACTTCAGTTGCACTGAAAAAAAAATAAACCCTTGTCAGACTCAATTATTTAGGGCCTTGGAAACTTTTGCTCCACTAGATTTTTTTTTATAGAACAGGAGAAAATAAGGGAGAAAAGTAAGGGTTTTTATTTCCAAAACAGGACACTATAAAACTATATTTAAAAGCTTTTACTACACAAAGAATACAGATATACCTGCAAGCACATACATCCTTTGTAATCTTTTGCACTTATCTAAAAAATATAGATCTAAAGGGTAGAAGATAACACAAGATATAAAAAATATTTTGGAGCAGTAACAAGCAGGAAGATGTACTATTATGATTAAAACATTCTTCTCTGCTGTTGTTACTCTTGGGGTTACAGGAATATTTTCAAGTCCTGCCAAGTTTGTATTTAGAAGAGTGAATGTTAAATAGCAAGCTGCATAAAATAATAGAGAAGAAAGTATATTTGAGACTTAATATTGATATCCTGGATGTAAGAAATAGTACAAAAAATGGATAAAAGAAACAAAAAACCCACAATATATAATAGCATTATGCTAATCTTCAAAGTGGTGTTTGATTTTGGAAAAAAAGTGATCAGAGGAGACTTCTACGTACACAAAATTCTTTTCCAATTCTAGTCAGCTTTCAAACAGAAAGCAATGAATGGCACCTGTGAATCATTTTGTCTTCTTTACCTCAATAATGGGAATGTATCTCTTTGGTGATAAAATGCCTCTTTTTGGCTAAGCTCATTCAGTTTGTATGGGATATTTAATTAAACAAACTGTCTTCTAGCTATTTGGCATTGTTTGTCATGGTTCTAGTTTTCTCTTAGAAATCTTGATGTCCAGTGGAGGAAGCCATAGAAAACAAAGCATGGATGGGAGGTGAAAACTATCACTACCTGAACATATAAACAACCAAAAACTAACTTATCTGTTGAAACCCATTTTCTCTGATTTTCTTAACTGACTTTCTTATGTTTTCTTATAGAACTATGTGCCCGGGAGACATCTTGAAAAAGACATATTAGAAATTGTAAAGTTAGTTTCCTTTCAATAAAACTCAACTATTCTGATTCAATGAACTCGTACTGTAGTTTTCCAGGCAATAACATGAAAGTTGTTTGCCACTTTCTATGATGTAATCCTAGATGTGTTTTTTCACACTCTAGTTTACAGCCTAATAGTCTCAGTTTGTCTCCCATCCAACTACTAACCTGTTTCACCCATCTTAGCTTTCAAGCTCAAGCAATGCTGGCCAAATGCTGCCATCTGCTGCTTGTGTAATGCAATATTGGAAAAAAATGTCAATTTCTTTAAAAAAAACACCTTGGATATTAATACATATTCCCACATATATTTTGGAATCTATTCTGATACTTAGGTTGGAGTTATGCTAGATGAAAATAGATACATTGTAGTATGCCTATATTTTTTTCATTGTGGTTCCTTTATTCTTAAATGACCATTGTATAATTTGGATATAAAACCAATTTGTCAAGGCCATTCAATGTAATGGTGGATTTTTCTCATATATATATATATTTATACACACACACACACACATACATACACACACACACACACACACAAACACACATATATATATTTAAAGCTATGATGAAACCAAATGTAGGTTGCAAATCAGAAATGAGTCTA